>PVJX010005994.1:0-81020 GCA_004027295.1 Dolichotis patagonum | reverse complement strand
AAATTAAGGAAAGAAACTACAAGAATGCGAGTAGAAATCAATGAAATTGAGACTAAGTATATGTTTAAAAAAAAAAGCAATGAATTGAAGAGCTGATTCTTTTTTTTTTTTTTTTTTTGGTACCGGGAATTGAACTCACGACCTCTTGCTTGCAAGACAGCCACTTACACCACTGAGCTAACTCCCCAGCCCCAAAGAGCTGATTCTTTAAAAGAATAAATAGAATAGATAAGACCTTTGCCAGACTCAGCAGGAAAAAAAAGACTCACATGAATGCAATTAGAAATTTTAAAAGGTGAAAAAACAACAGACACTGTTGAAATTCAGAAGATAGTAACAACTTTGAAAGATTATATTCCAACAAATTAGCAAATTCAAAGAAATTGACAAGATTCCTAGACAAAAACAAGCTAGAACAACTAAACCAAGACAAAAATATGCATAGTAACCCAATAACAAAGAATGAAATTGGCAAAGAATGTATCAACTAAAAAGTCCAAGAGTTGATAGTAGGTTCACTTCCAAATTCTATAAAACCTTTAAGGGGCCACCCCAGGGCAAAAAGTAAGAAGCAACAGTGTTTCCTGAGATCCGCACCATTTTGGAATTTAGGGTGCTGAACCAACCAGAAAACAGCCTGCTGCCCTGATAAGTGACTGTGGTCTGGCAAGCTGCTGCCACTCCAGGGCAGGAAGTAAGAAGCAACAGTGTTTCCTGAGATCCCTGCCATGTTTGAATTTAGGGCGCTGAGCCAACCAGCAACCAGCCTGTCGCCTACCGGGTCTTGGGCTTAGAATCAAACGTACCATATTACCACCACCACCACCCCCCCATTAGCTATTGGGATCCAGAGATCTGGGTATCTCTTGGGAGGTGACCCTATGTGGTACAGCAAGTGGGAGTAGTTTCCTTCTACTATCTCTGAAGGCAGATATTTTTATTGCCGTTTTGCTTTGTCCTGATTAATGGTGTTGCTCTATTCAATATTCTGTTTTGATGTGTTCTATAATGTGTGTTTCTTTTGATTTTGCTGTACGTAATAGAAGAACAACTATTGTGAAGATAACGAGATATACAATGGTGCCTATTACTGTTGTTTTGGTGACCTGCTGTGATGTTCTGTGCCAATTTCACTACACTGTCTCAATTGGCTTTATTCCATCCTGTTTTGTTGTATATTGCTACCTCCAAATTAATAAAAATTAAATAAAAATAAAAAAACAGAACATGAGAAAACAAGATAATAAAATACCTCCAAAAACTCCCAAATCCATCAAAGCTGATCCATGTGACATGGATTGTGAGGAGAAACTCAAAAACAAAACAAGAGAATTATATAAGTTGATTAAAAAGGAAATAACAACAACAAAACAGATCAATAAGGTACTGAGCAAGATGAAACATGATATAACTAAACAGATAATGTATTTAAAAAGCAAAAGAAGGAAAAGAAAATGCTCTAAATGATATAACTGCATGTATGTTTAAGTGCGTGGGATTGATAATTCTATTACTAAGTTTTTGTTGGACCGTTGAACAGAACTGTTTGCAGCCTCACTGTTTGAATGCCCACTTTGTATGCCTTAATTTTGTAACATGAACAACTATTTCTAAGAAGACAATATGTAATTTATCAAGTAGTGATTTCTTAATTTTTTTTGAAATTCTGTATTATTTCTACCCCTTTTTTTCTGTTTTGCTTTTTTTTCTTTTTAAATAAAATTTAAAAAAAAAGAAAAAGAAAAAAAGCCTTTAAGGATGTTAGATGATCAGTACTATTCAAGCTCTTCAAAGAAACTGAAAAAGATGGAGTGCTCCCAAATTCACATATGGAAGCCAGTGTCACACTGATTCCAAAACTGGATAAAAAGTCAACTAAAACACAGAACTATAAAACAATCGCTTTAATGAACATAGATGCAAAAATCCTCAAAAAGCTATTAGCAAATAAAATTCAGTATGTTATCAAAAAGATGATATATCACTATCAAGTAGGTTTCCTCCCAGAGATACGAGGATGGTCCAACACACATAAGCCAATAAATGTAATACATCATATAAACAGAAAAAAAATGTTAAATGCACATGCACACACACAATCTTATCAATAGATGCAGAATTAATAACCAATTTCAGAACATAGTAGGATATAAGATCAACACACAAAATCATTAGCTTTTGTATACACCAACAATGAACAAGAAGAGAAGGACAGTATGAAAATAATACTATTAATTGTAGCTTCAAGAAAAATGAAACATCTAGGAATTAATCTAACCAAGGAAGTGAAAGACTTCTTTGAAGAAAACTACGGTATTCTGAACATCAAGAAAAGGAAAGATGTCCCCTGCTACTGGATAGGCAGAACCAATATTGTCAAAATGATCATATTTCCAAAACTACTATACAGATTCAATGCAATCTCAATCAAAATGCCAACAGCATACTATACGGATCTAGAGAAAAATTTCCTAAAATCCATATGAAATCAGAAAAGACCCAGGGTAGCAAAAATAATTTTGGACAATGCGAGCAAAGCAGTTGGCATAGTAATACTTGACTTCAAGCTATATTACAAAGCAATAGTGATAAAAATGGGATGGTCCTGGAATCAAAACAAACACATAGATCAGTGGAGCAGAGTTGAGGATACAGAAGCCTCCAAAAGAAGGATCCAAAAGCATATGCTGGAGAAAAGATATACTACTCAACAAGTGACGCTGGGAAAATTGGTTATCTGTGTGCAGAAGAATAAAATTGACCCTTATCTCTCCCCATATACTAAATTAAAATCAAAATAGATCAAAAGTCTAAACATGAAAACAGAAACATTAAACTTACTGGAAGACAAATTAGGTAAAACATTTGAAGACATAGATATAGGAAAGTATTTTCTAAATAGAATTTCAATTGCACAAGAAATAGCAGCCAAAAACAATACATGGGATTATTACACTAAAATACCTTTGCACAGCAAAAAATCAATCAGCAGAATGAAGAGACAACCTACAGAATATGAACAAAATTTTACCAGCTATTCCTCAAAAAGGGCTAGTATCTAAAATATACAAGAGCTCAAAAACAAAAATTGAAACCACCTAAAATTAAATAACCAATCAAGAAATGGGCAACAAAAATGAACAGACACTTCACAGAGAAAGAAATACAAATGGTCAACTAATATATGAAAAACCACTCAAGAGCTACAGAAATGCAATTAAAACAACACTAAGATTCCCTCTTTCTCTGGAAAGAATGGCAATCATTAGGAAATCAAACAACAACAAAGCCTGGTGTGACTGCGGGAAAATAAAGGGATCCTCCTGCATTGCTGATGGGAATGCAAACTAGTACAATCATTATGGAAATCAGTGGATATGTCTCACAAAACTGAAATTAGAAATTCCATATGACTCAGTGATCCTTGCTAGGTATCTTCCCCAAAGTGATTAAGTCACCATACTACAGTAATTCATGAATACCAATGTTTACAGTGGCATAATTTGTAATAGCCAAGTTCTGGGAGCAGGTTACATGCTCAGCGACGGATAACTGGATAAAGTAAATGTGCTCTCTCCATATAATGGATACTGCTTAGCTGTAGAGAATGGTGCATTTGAGATACTTGTAGGAAAAGGGACACTCCTGGAAAATATAGTGTTGAAGGAAATAAGTCAGACCTACAAACTTAAATACTGTATGGTATCTCTCATTTGAACAAGGTGAAGTACAAAGCAAATGATACAGATCCATAGAAAGGAAAATGAGGACCAATCTCTTGCAGCGGTGGAAGTCATCCAAGAGAAAAAAATACAAGGAATGAGGAGGTAAGAAAGCGGAAATGAGAGGAATAAAGAGATGCCATGCACAGGAGCCTAATAACTCCAATTAATGCAAATGCTGTATGCCATAGCATAAGCTAAGACAGACATTATTAACAAATACAAAAAAGGGGTAGAGGAGCAAGAAGAGAAGTGGGGAGGGATGAAAAACACTGAAACCAGCTATAATATGGGCATGTAACGACATCCTGAGATGACTGTAAACTGCATAAATGACAAACATGTACTAAAACACAGAAACAAAAACAGTCTTGGGAATTTTATAGTCTAAAATGATTTTATTCTCTTTTAGATATATTTCTATGATTTGGGGCCCATACCTAGTATTTAGGAAATGTCATTTTATTAGTCTTAATTTGCTCTTGTGTCTCCGAAAATGTCTAACAATAAGTAAAGTACTTCAAAAGATCAAGTATGCATTTCAGTGAACTACAAAAATGAGAAAATGTAAATTCTCAATGGCTATAAATATATATTAATAAATTAGCTTTACAATATTTGGAGAGAGGCATGATCAATCAACATTTGCCACTAAACATATTTTTCTTTTTAGTATGACTTTAACAGAAGAAAGGAAGATGTTGTGAGAAAGTGAAGGTGGAATTTAAAGTTTGCTTTTAGTTTGTTTGATAATGCTATGTATGACTGTGGCTTTAAAGCCACTCTACATGATACGATTCAGAAATGTAGTGACAGATAAAGAGCACAGTGGCGCTTACTTATATGACCGTATATATAACAAATACTTTCACCTAGCTTTTATTCAGTGCTTTCAGGTTTTCTAAATTGACTATTTCAAATAAAAATCTAAATTAGTGACACATGTAAACAATAGACTGCATTTATGAAATATATCTAAATCTAGAAACATTGTAGGCTTTTTTAAAAAAGCAACTATCTTTTTTTCATAAAGGAGAAATGTCCAGTTTAATAAATTAAAATTCATTTTACCTATTTCCATCATTTCTGATAAATCCTAGTTGATGTTTTCAGTGAACAGAAAAAAGTTTATTTAATAATTTCCTTACAATAATCTTTGTAGAGACAATCAGAAAGCCAAGTTAACAAAATACAATGAGCAGTTCATAGCATTTTTGCAAAGATTTACTTTTTCAGTGGCAGAGTAAAAAATAACTATTTTCCCATTTTATAAACTGATACAATCTCAATGCATTAATTTGTTATTAGTTATATTAAGCTAAGTGAGCCTAAAGGAGAATTAGTCAAACTTCACTCTGATGCATAGAGAAAGGATGAAACTCAGTGGCTGTTTCTCTGATTACAAAAAGATTCTACATTTTTTCACTCTTATCTACTTTATTCTACTGGTCAAAATTCTAAAGATGTGATCGTAAGGTTTTGCTAGATATTTGATTGTTTTGTTGGAAATGACCTTCAGCCTCTAGCTGAGATGACCTTCAGATATAACTCTTCTGGGGCATTATGTACTATTGCAGATTACCAGTTCCAAAGGTTAGGTTGTCAGGGATGGATGGGAGAGATTTTTACCTTTTATTTTGAAAGTACAAGTAAAATCCCCAGTCAGCTTCTGTCTGGATTCAATGGTCTTACAGAGCTGTTGGTATAAATTCCAGCTTGTTTGATTTAGTAAAAGACAAGGCTTGCTGTACAACAATTCCATTTTATTATTTATTGATTTGATGGACAATGATGTTTACGTGTGTCTTACACTTTCATGTCAACTGATTTTTAATAGTACATTAGGTAAGTTAGTAGAATTTGGAATGGGTGGAAACTCAAATTGAAAATTACTAATTGTGTTAATAATCTTTACTTTTGTTAAAACAGGGGCCCTCTATTAAATATGGAATAACACTGAATTAGTAGGATATTTACCTCTTTTCCATCTTTGGAATAAAGGCAGAATTACCTTCTTTGGGGTTAGAAGATCAGAACAGAAGGTCACCCTTTTTGACAATATGTAAATAGAAGCCACTTCAAGTGGAAAGATAGATGAATCCATCATCACTGTCAGCAAGAATATGTTTGCAATTGTTAGCTTATTTCAGAAAATTTGAATTCTTTTTTTCAGTGTTTCCAAGAATTACAATGAGGCTATATTTACTGCCTTGATTAAGAATTTAAATAGTGGTGTCACATACAACAACAAATTAGGAGTGCTGAAGAGTGAATACTTTAGACCACACATTTCTAAAGGCAAAATTTGCCACATCCAAGATACATGAAGACTTGGAAGTTGAAGCATCACATTTTCAGTTTAAGATGTAGGCACTGGATCTCAAACATCATGCTTTAGACCACATTTTGATTTTGCAGAATATCTCCTGGATACCACACTATATTTCCAAGGTATATATTTTCAAGAACTTAAATCTCTGATAGCTAAACTCATAAAAAGCAAGATCAGTCAGGTCATCCAGGAAAACTTTACCAAGCATCTCAAAATGCAAACAATATATAAAAGTTCTATGAGAAACACACATGCTCTCTTTCATTGTAATATTTTCCACAAAACATCAGAATTCTAGCCAATTTGAGTGATTAAGTTTTGTGACAAGTACCTATTCTTTAAAGTTGTAGATGGACCATGATACTGCTTATTAACTGTAAACTCTGAAGGCCTGAGCAGTTCCAATCAAATTATAGTATAGAATGGTTAATAAATCACATTTAATTATATGTGTGTACATTGTCAACAAACCACACAACATTGATTTAAATGACTATAGTGACTATTGGGGTTATATAATCATGCTTTAATTTTACATTTTTTTCACTTTCAGTTCTCTCATTTCTATAAATTAGAATCGAGGAGAATAAACAATATATTTTGGGTTTTTTTCCTTATAAATCCTTTCCCACAGACACATGTGAGAATAAGAGGTCAGAGATCTGACATTTCTGGCCCCAGGCTGACAGTGTGTGAACGCATTCCAGCGGCCTTTGACCTGTGCAGTCCTCTCTCAGACCTCAGGAGCTCACTGTGTTCCCAGAGAGCACACCAGCCTGCACCTTTCACCTCATCCTCTCCTCTGTTCCACCTTCATCCAAGCAAAAGACTCCTTACATTCCGAAGGCTCTGCAGCAATTAAGTATGGGACCCCTGGGGAGATTTTTTACCCTTTCTGGTAAAATCCTCAGTTCTACTTTTCACTATAATATAGAAAAGGACATTAGATGATGCAACCATTTTGTCAGTGCCGAGTAACTGGATAAACCAGATTCCTTTGCAGGTACAACCTTCATATTGTAGGACTTCGTTGGTTGAGGAACATCTGACATGTATCTTTTGGGTAGCCAGTGCCTGAATTTTCTTTAAGGAGAAAAGATACACTGTAAATAAATGAGATTACTAAGAACAAACTATGATGAACTTAGATAATCACCTCTTTCATGAAGGGAGCAAGAGAGAGCAAGACAAACTAGAAAGAGGGAGGCTGGGCAGGAAGTATTTACCTGTGTTACAGAAAACATCTTTGGAAAGTTGGCCTGTGACAGCTTAGTTTAGTATCAACCATGTTTGAACACGTATTCTATTCATTTCGGTATAAACAGTAGTTGTGAACTGTGTTAAAGGCCAATCCAAATCCATATCCATATCCATATCGATATCCACTTTACTTAAAATAGATGCTTATAATAGGGATCCCATTTTACACAAACTCCAAATTATTCTGTATTTTTATATTATCTGCTTCATAGAATTTTCTTAGTTTTTATCTGAACAACTGCTCATAAAGCACCTACTGAGTGTCAGTTATTACACCAAAGCTGAGAACGAATAAATCAAGTCATACATGTTAAGGTGTCTACTATACAGTAGGAATTCCACCATTAAGAATAAAAAAAGGTCAAAATGGTAAATAGTAGAGGGATTTTATGTAGCCTGAAAATAGAAAGGGGAAACTGAGATGAAATTTGTCTGACCAAAGTGAAAGAAGCTAATAGAGCAGTTCCATCTGAAATCATTCATACAACAAATACTTACTAAGCACCCACCAGTAACAGGAGAGCACCAACAGGAACAGAAAGTACAACTGTGGGCAACATTTCTACCCTCAGAGTATATACCTCATAATGGACAAGAGAACTACTAATTACAATAAAGAAAAGTAACAATAAAAATAAAGCAGAGGAGAAGAAATGCGGTGCTGAAAAAGGTAGCAATTTTGATAAGTTGTTCAGGGATATCACCTTGAGAAGATCAATTCTGAGTAAAGATTGTAAGGGCTGGAATTTGCCAAGTAAATGAGAATTTGGAAGAAACATTTAAGGCAGAGGAAACAGCGTATACAAAGGCAAGGATGCTTGCAACATAATGTATGTTTATGAAATAATAAGTTGTTAGGGCCAAGTGTGTGTGTGTGTGTGTGTGTGTGTGTGTGCACGCGCGCACATTTACACATGTACTTGGAAATCTTTTTTTTTTTGTACCGGGGATCGAACTCACGACCTCACACTTGCCAGGCAGGTGCTTAAGCCACTGAGCTAAATCCCCGGCCCCTTTCTGAGGAAATCTTTTTTTTTTTTTTTTTTTTACACATGTACTTGGAAAGTTGAGAAGAAAGGTAAAAGAGTTTGGAGTGAGTCCAAAGTGTGAAGAATCCTTTTCAGCTTGCTAAGGAACCAAGTTCCATCAGGATAGTGAAGCCACACAAAAGTTTGTATTTTTTCATTAATTTTAACCAATACATAAAATGTAAACATTTTAATAGGGCAATATGATGCTTTGATACATGTGTACATTTTGTAATGCTTAAATAATGTTAAACACATTTATCTCCTAAAAATTTTTTTATTTTATGGTAAAAACAAAAAATAATTCTAGCTTTTTGAAATGTGCACCACATTATTAGTAGCTCTAGTCAGCTTACTGAGCAATAGCACATCAGACTTCTTGCTCCTAACAATAACCAACACCCACTGGTAGACATTTCATCATTCTCTCCCCTCCAATCCTCCCAACCTCTGGTAAAATTCCGTGTTCAACTTCTATGAGATCAACTTCTTTTAGATTCCACATTTGAGTAGTTATGGCATACTTGTCCACTGTGCCTATCTTATTTCACTTAACATAATGATCTCCAGTTCTATGAATGTTGTTGCAAATGGCAGATTTTGTTTTTATGACCTATTAGTATTCTCTATGTACACATAACACGTTTTCTTCATCTATTCATCAGCTGATGGTCACTTAGGTTGTTTCCATTTCTTGCCTATTGTAGCTATGCTGTAATGAATATGGCAGTGAAGATGTCATATATTTACATATCCTGTAATAGAATTTCTTGTTTTTCTGGTAGCTTAACTTACAATATTTTGAAGAATTTTCATACTGTTTTCCATTGGGGCTGTGCTAAATTAAATCTTCAAGAATAGCATGCAAGGATTCCCTTTTCTCCACATTCTTGTCAACACTTGATACTTGTCTTAGTTACATTTTATTCGTTGCTAAGACAAAATACCTGATGCTCTAAATTAGGGAAGGAAAGGTTTATTTCTTACAGTTCTTGGAGGTTTCAACCCATACTCAGTTGGCTTCAAGGCAGCGTGGTGTGGCAGGGCAGCTATGCATGGCTGCTGCAAACAGCAAAACAAGCGGGAACTGGCAAGAGAGAGAGACATCTTCTTTCCATCCTTACATTGTAGGCTGGCTCCAGCCCTAGGCGGGCATACACTCACAGGACCAAGTCAAGTGCTAGACAACGAACTAATGAGAAATGCTAGATTTGGTTGAGTCCGTAATTCATGAGGCTTGGGGGCCACTGATACAAACCATGACATTACTTTTAGTCTTTTTGACAGTAGTCTTTCTTACTCCTTATGAAATGAACAGCTTGCAAATAGCTTCTTTGAATTTTTTTAGAGTACATTCTGTGATTGCTGCTTTTGCCATGCAGAGGCGTTAAGATTTTAAGTTAGGAAATGTTAGCCTTACAAAACTAGATTGGTTGGAGCAATGCCACTCTGTCATTACAATGTACCTGTCATTAATTTATGTTGCCATAAACGAACTAAGATATCCTCTGTAACTGTTGCAAATTTGTCTTACACTCATGCATGTTGATTTTGGATGCTGGCGGATATAATTACTGATGAACAAGAGAAAAGGAACAACTGAAAAAATGGTGCCAAGGAAATGGTTTATTGATGCTACAGGAAGTAAGTATATCTTTTTACAGAAAAGGGAAAACAGCTGTTTGGTCATTATTTGAGAATATTTATTCATTTAGTTCATTAAATTCCATACCTATTCATATTTCCAATTTAACTATAAGTACTCTAAAGTATTGTTAGAAACAGTAAAATTGTGTTACTTTGATTTGTAGAGGAACAGCTCTCAGCTCTTGCACAGAAAATTTTGGGGATTCTCAAGACCTTCCCCTGGGTTCCACAAAGTCAAAATTGTCTTCGTAATAATATTACGAAGCAACTCCCCTCTGCACTCTGTTGACATTTGAACTGATGGTGGTAAAGCCTTGTGCTGGCACACTGAGATGAATCAATCCAATGGCATTAAGCTGTGATAGCAGTCAGTATAGTCTTCCCTGGCCACATTCACTGGGACAAGACAGCCAGTTTCTCACTTGTTTAATTAAATCTCTAGTTATAAATACACATTTTCATGATGAAAATGAGAAGCATACACAAAGCAAGTATGATGTTGTCTTGAGGAAACTTGAGTTTCAAGCTGAACTAGCCACTTTTTTGATAGCACACTATCTCTATTTGAGAAAATGATAGACATTATTCAGACTTTGGCATTTGGCAGGCAATTTCTTAAAAGTGAATAATATGATGTGATCTATTACTTCAAAGAACGTGATTGTTTGAATACGTTGTTGCCAGTCATAAAATTTAAACTTTCAAGCAAAATTAGTATTTTTCAAAAACTATCCATCACCGTGAGCTTGACAACATCTTAATACTTAGACTTCACTGCTGAGGGGTTTGTGATGTTAAAAAATGTGTGTGGTTTTTTAAAAACATTTTACAAAGATCATTTGAAAGAACCTCATAAATCAGTAAGGCACTTATTTTCCAAATGACCAACAACTTGGATGCTATAAAATAAGGCAGGAATAAACCATTCATTCAAAGTTCAAAACATATAAATAAATTTTAATATGACAGAGAAGAAAAATTCACTGCCATGGGATTCAGATTCTATACTATAACCAATCTTGAAGAAGCTATCAGCTATTGCTTTGCAGCATAGCATAAAAAAATCCAAAATGACCTAGAAAAGCATTATAATGCTCATTGCTTTTCTAGATGATATATTTGTGTGAGGCTGTATTTCCTTCATATATTTTCAACAAAACAACATACTGTCACAGAGTCAATGCATAAGTACATTAGAGAATCTGCTCTATATATAGCTAGACATTAAAGAGATTGGCAAGATTTTCCAAAGCCAAATCTCTTACTATTTTTAAAGAAAATATAGCTATTCTTATCACTTATCAATAGGTCTGTTATTATCTTAAAACAAATTAATATATGTATTTAATATTTTCAGTTTTAATTTGCAATGTGAAATATATCAATGGACATAACCAATATAAACAAAATAGGGTAGAGTTGTCAGACTTAGCATATAAATACATAGGACAGACAGAAAGTGTGAATTCTATATACACATAAATTCTTTTAACTATGCATATGTCCTATGTAATATTTGGGACATAATTATTTATCCAAAATTCAAATTTAACTGGGTAGCCTTAGTTTTATCTTGCAATTCTATGTTGGCATTCTCATTTAAGGTTTGTGAACATAAAGGAGCTTCAAAATGATGATTTGAAAACTATACCTTTTACTCTTTCTATAGTTAAACTTTTTCCACTTTGTGTTTTATGTTATTTAGAATTAGTAAGGTTTGACTCTAACTAATTAATCTCTGTGCCATATTACCTCTAGACTTAATCGCTACTGAACATTTTGACTTTGCAGTCCATTCTAGACATGCCTTCATCCATGGATATTTTGTTGATGTAGCAAATAAATGTAGGATAGAGTCAGAACTGATAAATTTTAAGCATATTTCAACCATAGCAATGGTTAACTCATCTGCATAATGTGAAACAACTTAGGAGATACTCTTATTAAAGTATTTAGTAGTGATTAATATGGCTTCCCACACTCAAAGAAATTTTTCTTTGAATAATTGAAATTGTAGAAACCTTAAAATTTGAGATTTCCAGTAAGTGTTCAAGATGGAGAGCCTAATAAAAGATACGCTATCAACTTATTTTTCAAATTTTTTTGAATTTTAAAATGGAAAAAATAAAAACAACTTCAAAATAAAATTTCAAAACAAAGTAATAGATTAACAATATTTAATATATTGTGTATTGTCATCTTCAAAGTAATTGTTCAGATTACAAAACACAGACAAAAAAATGATCAAACAATGAAAGCACAAACCGTTCTTTTTGATGAATTAACAGATGTTAGTAGTATAAATATATATATATATATATATATATATATATATATATATTCTTTCCTCTTCTTTCTTTTCTCCTTTCCCTTATCCCAGTTGTTCTTTCATTTTGGGCAGTTTCTTTCCTTTTCACTTTCACAATATCTATTGTACATTTGGATCTTATTTACTCTTTCAGTTTTTCACACTAGGAAGATAGTATGATATTTATGCATGCAAGTCTTAATGTTGGGTAATATTTGGTCTATTTATCTAGGATTAAATAAGTGCCATATTTGCACTGAAATAGTAACATATTACTTATGGAAAATAATAGACTTGTGTTTGGATTATATTTAATATCAGAAAAACTAGCTTAAAATTTGTATAGCTTTTAAGATTTTTTAAAATAGGATCACACTTCACAGCTACTCTTTAACTTGTTTTATTTGTAGTATGTCCTCAATCTCTTTCCACATGAGTATCTTTACCCATAGTTTTTAATTGCTTCATACTGTGAGTGTACCACAGTTTTTATTTTTTCTCCACCAGGATCCTTTTTGGTTATTTCAAACAATGCAGTCACAAACATCATTACACAAGTCTTGTAATGGTGGCAAGTTCACAGGTGCAAGGGTAAGATGCAGTGAAAAATTGTTTTGCCATGGTTGCACAGGTAGAAAGAAAACATGCGTACAATTATTTTTACTCTTATATCATTTTGTGATGATTACAAAGAGGACTTTATCCTCCTGAAAGCTCACAGAAGGTGTGGCAACACCAAATAAGCCATCTTAGTGGAATCTGTTTCCTTGTTATCTGACTGTGTCTGACACCCTAAATTGCTTTGTTCAACATTCATTCTAACCCATGGCTAATGTGCAGCAGCTGGGAAGTTAAAATTGCATTCCTCACAGTCTTTGGAGACTAGAATATGATTTAGGTTCCATCATACCATTGTGAGAATGTTTAGAAATGGAATCAAATGCAGGAAAAAACCAAATCTGGGGCATACATTTTGCTGGCAAGAATCAAAGCTGAGGTGGCAGCTGTAGCAGTGACTTCCAATGTGGTAGGTGGATTCCTGATTCAGCAGCTTTCTAGAGCAGCAGAGGCATATTTCTGGATCACGGCAGAGTAGCCTGGGACTGAAGTCAGCAGTATTAGAAACAGACTCATAATTTGTCAGCTTCCTGCAACTGCAGTGGTAGTTCACCTGCTCACGGCAAAAGCGCAGGATTTCTGGGAGCTACTGGTTTTTCCTTATTGTTCAGGCTCAAACTACCTCCATTGCTTCCAACAATCCTGTCAGTTCTCAATTCTCTATATGAGATCTTGCCACTTAACAAGAGCAAGCGTCAGCAAGTACAGACCACAGGCTAAATCTAGCCCGCTGCCTGTTTTAGTACAGCTTACAAGCTAAAAATGGTTTTCACATTTTAAGCAGGTAAAAAAGAAAAGAAGAATAATATTTTTACAATTGAAAATTGTATGAGATTCAAATTTCATTGCTTATAAATTGTGCTAAAAAAATAAAATCAATTGAGTTGTATTAGAGCTCACCATTCTTACTTATTTATATATTAGCTATAGCTGCATTGTAACAGAAAAATTGGGAAATTTTGACTATATAACTCACAAATTATCTGGCGTTTACACAAAACATTTCCCAAACTTTGATCTACCCATAATTTTTCTTTTTTCAATTGAACACTGAATAATACAGATGTTAGTGTACGAGAATAGTGACACAAATTGTAAACAATACTTTCTGTTGAAATTAAAGTCTCTGATAACCTTTTTTATTTCTCACATCCAGTTCAAGTCAGAAAGTTTTCTGTATTAAAACAATAATCCAGAAAGTTACAAATGGCTAACAAATTAGCCCTGTTCACCAGGTACTTCTGTTTCTTTTCATAGTTATGTGCTAAACTTGAACTTTATGCTCCTCATGTCAGAGATGACCACGTGGCTTGCTTTGGCTAATAAATTTGAGCAGAGGGCATACATCGCACTTTTAAAAAAGTTCAGAATCCAACACACAGGATTGTGTTCCCTTTTTCTTCATCACAGTTATTTTCTAGCGACTTCGGGGTGGTGAATGGCCCATCAGTTGGGCTCTTTCTCCCAGTAACTACTAGGAATAACAGCCCCAGTCAAGTCTCACATGTGTAGCAATGAGTGGAAAGTGAATCTTTGTTGTTCCAAAGGACAAACATTGAAGTTAGTTTTACTGCATCATCACCTAGATTATGGTGACTGACGCCTCACAATATAAATTGTTTCAAAGTATGTAAACTCTGTAAGTCAGAAACACAAAATATAAATGTGCTGTTTCCATTTTTTAAACTAGTATACATTTTGATTAGAAAATACCATTCCCACACTTAGTGGGGAAAATACTAAGACATAACAGTGATGTAATTTTCACTTTGTTGTTGCTGCTTGTTTGAAACTCTTTTTTTTTTTTTTTTTGCATTAACTGTATTTATGTTGGGTGAACAATTATCTAGAGGAATCAGGACTTTAAACCTCTACGAAAGTAAATTACTTTCAAGAGATGTGTGTAACCTTCTTGGATAAGCCTGCACGTAAGTGAAAGGGGCTTTCTAAGATATGTAGCAGAACTGGTGGGGTGTTGATGTTTGTGTTCTTTTCTAAGTTTTTTGCTTCCACTAGTTCCAGTGTCATCTAGTCTTCTTCTTGGGCACCTACCATAGCAATGTCTTGGGAATGGCTGGTGCTGGTTGTATCCTGGACACAATGCTGGTATCTACTGCTGAAATACATGAAGAGTTGTGAGTTCGCTGTTCCGCTAAGATCTCTTCATCCTGAAGCCAGTTTTTCTCCTATTTGACTCTCTTACATCTCCATGTTGAACCTTCAATTGCTTGCTCCCTCTCTCAGTTGGAGTACATGGAGCTTGGCAAAGGTTTCTCCATGGTTACTTCTTTGATTTTTTTCTCATCTACTGCCGTTGCCATATTGAATGTAAACTTACCATGTCAGCTTACTTTGAAAGAATTGCTGTAATGCTAGTACTTGTCTACCGTCCCCCAAAGCCTATAGGAATACTTCTATGCTTTTTTTGCCATTGGTTTTTAACCAAAGTATGGAACAAGAGAGCCCTCGGGTATTACTCCTGCTGTGAAATTTTTATGTCTTACAACTACCCCATTAACTTCCTGTCAGAGATCATTGCCTTTTCCTGCATTCAGGAGTTTCCATGTCCTCCTTCTTCTAGAGTGCTAGGTATTCCTCTTCTGCTTCCCAAGGACAACTTTACCTGAAGGGTCACAAGGAACATTTTATTAAAAATCTTTTGCACAGCAAAAGAAATCGCTAACAGAGTGGCAAGACAGCCCAGAGAGGGAAAAAATTTATGCCAGTTGTTCTTCAAAGGACCAATATCTAGAACATATAAAGAACTAAAAAAAAAAAAAAATCAGACTCTCCAAATTCAAAGACCCAATCCAAAAATGGGCATCTGAGATGAACAGACAATTCTCAGAAAAAGAAGTACAAATGGCAAATAAATATATGAAAAAATGTTCAACATCACTGGTCATTCAAAAAATGAAAATTAAAAATGCTGAGATTCCATCTCACTCCAGAAAGAATGACTGTTGTCAAAAAGACAACAAGTAACAAATGCTACTGTGGCTGTGAGTAAAAAGGAACCCTCTTCCATCGTTGGTGGAGTGTAGGCTAGTGCAACCACTGTAGAAATCAGAGTGGAGGTTCCTCAAAAAACAAGTCCCACTTGATCCAATTATTCCCTTTTTGAGTATTTTCCTAAAATTAAAAACATCACTCCACACCCATTTGTATAACAGCACAGTTTATAATAGCTAAATTTTGTAAGCAGCCCAAGTGCCCATCAACCAATGAATGGATAAAAAAGATTTATTTTTAATAAAATGGAGTATTGCTGAGCCATAAAGATAAAATTGAAACATTTACAGCTAAATGGGAGGATCTTAAGACTATAATCGTAAGTGAAATACATAGGACACACATGTCAGTATTGCATAAACTCTCTTGTACAAGAAACAAAATGTAAATGAGAACAAAAATGTAAACAGATATTGTGAAATAGGAAGAAACTGTTCAAAAGGAAAAGGGAACTAGGTAAGGGGAATGGGGAAGGGAAGAATGGAAAGAAAAAAATGAGAAAAAAAGGATAAAATGAAGACAGAGATCTGTGAAAGGAGGGTATAGGAATGGAGAAAAAGATGAATTGCGATATATTGTGCACAGATACAAATTCCCTATACTGAATGTGATTATTATTTATACCTAAATTGTACCAGTAAACTTAAATAAACTAAAAAAAATGTGAGTACCAGGAAGACAATATGTACCTGAGAAAAATACTTTGTATTTTGAAAGTATTTGTCTTATTACAGTACTCTGAATATAGTCATTAAAAAATAAATACCATCTATAGTGAAATATAAGATGTGTTTTCAAATTTTTACTTGGAATATTTTTAGAAACTCACCAAATCTATCTCATTAAATAGCATCCTCTTGTTTTAATAATAAAATGTTAATAGTGAAACTTTTACTAACCCAAAACAATGTAGGGATTGTATTTTCATGACCTATGCCTAGTAATTACAAGGTATAAATAAACAGGGGCTTTTTAAATGTCACTTTGAAAAGTAAAGTAGTAGTGACTAAGGTGTCAAAATAACAACTACCAAATGGATATTTTGTGGCTTGGGGTAAAACTTCCAGTCACCACCTCATCCACAAATTGTAAAATTGCTGCACCTTGGAAGGTGGAAGTTATCTGGTTTTCATGACTGAGGGTCCCAGTCATAACAAGACATTGCGTTTATGCAAGTGATAAGTTTTCATAAAGTTGCTTCTTAGAAGGGGACTATGGAAAATACCACCATTTGTTCATTCCTATATCATTTAAAACAATATGTAATTTAAAATTTGCCTATGGTCAAATATGTCTTATAAATAGATCTTTAAGTTAAATTCCTAAGAGTATGCATATTCAAGTTGGCAAACAAAACACATAAAGTAAAACTCCTTGTATAATATTTTCTTTGAAGAATGGGGTGGGGATTACCTCATATTCTAGTTCATTCGATGTCTAGTAAGTCATATAACTTTAAATCTTTCTAGCCAATATGAACATACTCCTGCTACTTAAGAATAAATATACCTTTTGCAAATTTTCTGAGTCCCTGTTAGTTTTGATGAGTTCTCTGAAGTTAACAGGATTATATACATTTCTTAAAATTTTTTTACCTTCTAATTGTTAGGATCTGAGCTAGTATTTCCAGTTTCTATTAGAATCATTATTACTATCAACTAATGAAGAAATTATGTCCACCCCTAAACTGCTGTCGTATGTGAACCAGCCCCTGCTACCCGTTCTCACCCCCCAAACTAAATCTCAAGGCTACTCTACCCTGATAGAAATGGGACACAACCCTGCCTTACTCGGCTTTGCCTTTGGCAAAAATTATACCGTGACCTCTGGCCCTCAGAATTTATTTTAAAGAGTAGTTTTTTAGGTCATTTAAATAAAACAATGAACTTCTTTATTTTGAAAGATGAAACTGTTACACAACAGAGAGAAAGAGGGAGGCAGAGTGAGAGACAAAGACAGAGAGATCAACAGACTGTAAAAGAAGCAGAAAAGACAACACAATAATAAAAAATGGAAAGCATGATAAGGCCTTTTAGAAAGCTAGAGGAATCTGGTGAGAAACCAGATTGCATTGTTTAAAATGTGATTTTAAGCTTGAAACAACTTTCCTTTTTCCAGAAATGCAAATTTCTGCTTGAAGGATTCTTACAAAAATTTTTATATACTATTCTTAATTAGTAACTTGAAATAAATCTAGAGAAAAGTAAGTATGCATTTCTTAAATCAGAACACTTTTTAAAACTGTTCACACCCACAGTGCTTTCGACTTAAAAAAAAAATCCCCATATTTCATCAGACTCTTAGACAAAGCAGATCTCTTTCTTTCGCAAGAAAGACAAAGGCAAAACAGGATCAGTGCCTGGTTTGGGATCACGCAGTTGAGCCAGAGGCAGGACTAGAGCTGGCCCAGGATTCCTCCAGCAGGGCCAGCATCATTTACGTAACCAGCTTCCCAAGTTCTACTCTTGATTCAGCAACTTTAGCAGGAAGATGCCTGTAACAACCCTCACTTGATCTTCTCAGTCATCAGGGCAAGGTGATGATAATTTAACCTCAGCAATTTCTTCCCTCTTACCTTTAACCCAAGGGATGAATATATTATTCCAAGAAGCCACTGTCCCTTGGCTAGTGTCGTACATTACACTCTAAAGGCTGATGGGTTATTACAGTGGTTGCTATTCTGGGCCCCACAAATGGCCTCAACCCCAGGAATCATACTGCATAACTTATCCGGACAGCTGACTCCATCTCTGCTTTCTTTTCCTGCCTTTGCCCTCTCTGCAATCCGGCTCAGGAGCTTTAATCCCGCGTGCTAAAATCATGCTCTTTATGCAGATCCAAAGGGATTTCTTACTTTTTATCAGAAGCAACATGCACATCTGGACACACACTGTAAGTCACCTCAGTAAACTTTTGGTCAGTTTAGATTTAAAGATTAAAAAGACCCAATGAGTTGGGTGTGGTGACACATGCTTGTAATCTTAGCATGCTGGGAGGCTGAGGCAGGAAAACCACAATTTGAACCCTATCTGGGCAACTAAGTGATTTAAGGAGACTCTCAAAATAAAAACAGAGAAAAGACCCAGAGATGTAATTCAGTATGAAAGGCATGGTTCCATTGTCAGCACCACCACCATCACACACACACAAAAAATACCTACCCCGATGGTATTTGTTTGATTGTATTCTCTGTGGTTAGTAGGCAACTTCCAGCAGCAGCAGCAACATAAGGAAGTAAAGCAAACTTGATCCTCAAGTTCTCCATGTGATTGCAGAAGGGCTTTTAAATGTTGTGACTGACATGCATACACAAGCTAGAGAAAACAAGTTTTCTAGGTCTCATTCACGTAGTAAATCATTCCATAACAATTTACCGTGGATGTTGATACTTGTTGGCTGAGGAGGAGAATATTCAGTTACATGGAGCATTTCTTAGTGATGTGTGAAATATGCAGTGAAAAATCATGACTAAATAAATGTGCTGCCTTGGTCTATGAAATGTAGACATAAGTGTTTTGGGGTTGATCAACTTCTCTAATTGACTTCTAGAAGGCTACGTATACTCTTCTGGTTCTCCTCCTTCTCTAAGAACTTCTCTTTCCTCCACTTCGGTCATCTCCCCCTTTTGTTCTTTATGCACTATCTGTCTCAAAGCACATACAGGTACCTGTTGGAATGGTCATTACTTTTGATGGTTTCAGTGGTTTAACACTTCTAAAGAAACATTAGGAATTCAGTCAAATTGCTATTGGAACATCTCCTACATCTAACTTCTCTCTCCTAACATTAGTTTCAAATAGATTTTTCTCTTCAACTGATTTTGACATCCACCACTAATTCAATATTGCTGAAATGAATCATTGTTAGACTGTATCCATTCCCCACCTCCCCACACCCACCAACATAGCTCAGACCCCTCTTCCCAACTGGCATTGTTCTATAGATTTATCTCCCTGACTCAAATTCTCCCTGGCAAAGCAGTTTGTGGACTGCAGGCACATCAGTCTACCTACAGAGTACAAATTACCCTGCTGAAAATCCACAAAATGATTATCTGGCGTCTGTAACCAGTACCCTTCAGCATGACATAAAAAGCCTGCAATTTGGTCTGATTTTGTCTTTGCAACCTGCTCTTACCCTGGACCTTTAGGTGTGCACTCCACTCCTCTCTACTGAGAGTGCACAAGGCACCTTGAACTTTCAAACCTCTCTTTGCCTTAGTTCAGCAGGTTCTCATTGATAATAACTCCTTTGGCTCTTAGTGTCAGATACTTAAGTTTCAACTATTATTCAGGCTCACATAATACACCATCCTGTTTCTTAAGATTTCTACTGATCATTCATTACTAATTGTCCTTTCCTTCTTTGCCTTCCTCCTGGACCTTTGTTCTAGACGACTTTCTAAGAACTAATTATTCATAGTCATATTTTTGTTAAAATTTCATTTACAGTTACATTATTTTCCCCCAATAACTCATGTAGTTCTTGAGAACAAAGACTACCAAGTAACTTCTATATCTTTACATTTATGATTTTTCAACACTAAATATTGATATTTACATGTATTTTTATTAAACATAAATACTTAAAAATGTGTTATAAACATGCATGCATTGAATTACAATGTACATTTTCCATTCACGGTCAGATGAAATCTGAATACAACCAGAAATATAGACTAGAAAAAATTTAGAACTTAGCATAGCAAAGAACAAGGAAAAAAGATAAATAAGTAGATGAAACTGTCTTTTCACTGCTTCTAATGCATACAGTGAAATTAAAAACAAAGAGTTTGAGGAAGATTTTTAAATGGTTTATGATGGCCAGGGGGATTTTGTTGCTAAAGCAATGCCAAAGATGATGCACACAATGCACATTCTGAGCAGTCAACCCAAAGGAAATGGTAAGAATGAGATGATACTCTGGAGACAATTCCATATTTGTAAAAATAACAAATGTTATCATTTGTAGCATATAGGAATTTGTGAACATTAAAAACTGTATGTCAGTAATTTTTTAGTATTATGTATGGTTTTCAATGCAGTACCATTTTTGCTGTGACTTTAAATCTGTATTTTGCTGCCAATCTTGCTGACACTTCCTCTGGATTTATGAGATCAAACATGTAACTATAAATTCACCCTGTATTAGGTCATCAGCCTGTTTTCCTGGTCTGTCTTTTTTGTGAAGTAAATAAAATATGTGCTGCTAAATTTTTTTAACTGTTGCTATGGAAATTTCAACTGCAATGTTACTAATGGCTTGTGCTTTTTAATTAACAGATTATTTGATTTTTTTATAAATATGTGCATGACCTTCTTAATAACATTTTAATTGATTTTGTTTAAATAGCTTTATTTCCAAAACTGTGATCAATATGGTTCCTAGAAAAAGAAAATAGACCAAAAAAAAAAAAAAAAAACCTGGATGTGAGCCATTTTACAAGCTGTCGCTCTGTTTAAGCAAATTATTTATCAAGAGAGATGAACTTTTAATTATACTATTTAATTATGTTTTTCAGTATGCTAAACTTATGTCAGCCTTTTGTGGTTGTAATGCAGACTTGCCTGGATCATTCCAATGGGTTTCTCAAGCATATGCTCAAGTCACTCTCTTAGCCTGTTTTGAATCTCTTTTTTATTATTTCTTACTTTTATTCTGTTTAAAATTTTTAAAATGCTCAAGAAACATTTGCAAAACTAATCAATTCCTGTTAATATAAATGAAAATTACTATAGAGTGTAGTTTGACTCTAAGCATATGAAAAGCAGATTACTTTAAAGATTAGTTTTTATTACTGGTCTAAATAATTTTAAAAATGCTCATTTAAGTAGCCATGTTTAAGTACATATTAGAAAAAATATAAATAGGAAACATCTGATCCAATGTAAAATTCACTTTTCTTAATTCTTTTTGCTTGTTAGCTGCATGTATTTTTCATTATAAGGAAATGTATGTGTTTGGGAGACTCTAGAAACAGCTAATTATCAATTACAGGTAAGATAATAGGCAAAGAACATAGATACTATAAACATCCCACTGTTTCATGGTTATTCTGCCTCCAAAATCTCTAAACAGATAAATTATGAACATCTAAGTGCAGAGTGTGCAGGTAAACTACCAATTTGGGAGGACAGCAAGGAGGAGGATCTGATCTCCATCTTTGGTGATATATGGGATATTGATTATCGGTCAACTCTCGTTAATGGGAGTGTACTGCTCTATTGAGCGCTAGCAGATGGCCAAGAACTCCAGATGGGTGATGAAAGGAATTGAGCATTACTCAGAGCGATGTTAGTGGTACTGGAAAAACATAAATGAGGTGGATATTGCAAATTAAAATGAATTTTGTTGAGCCTAATGTTCTTTGAAAGCTTTTTGTTCAGTTGCAACAAGAAACTTTTTGATATTCAATTTTACTCAGATATATTTCACATACCTTTATTTTGCAGTGCTATAGAAATTTAGGTCATAGAAATTGTGCCTTTTTAAAAAATTATTCAGTGACAAAAGATTTGAGTGGTTAATTCATAAACAAATGTAGAGGAGTCTTACATGAATACTGCTAAGTGAAAGAACCCTTTCTGAAATGCTATATACTGTATGATTCTGGTCATATAATGTTCTGGAAAAAGCAAAACCCCAGCATAGACAGAAAGGTACATGGTTGCTTAAGGAACAAGGAAGGTAAGGGAAAGGATGAACAGGTAGAGCACAGATTTTTAGGGTGGTAAAATAATTTTGTAGGAAATTGTAATGGTGAATAAATGTCATGCATTTGCTAAAATTATAGTACTGAACAACAGAAAATATGAACTTTAAGTTAAACTCTGAACTATAGTTAATAATAATATATCAATACTCATTTAATTGTTGTAACACCAGGACTACACTAAAGCAATACGTTAAAAATAGGGGACATTTTGGGAGTGAATGGACATGTGGAATTATCTACAATATCTACTTTATGAATATAAAACTGTACTAAAATTAACCATTAATTAATTTTAAAAAGACAAGCTTATATATCTGCCACACTACCTTTACAAAAAAAAGAAAAAGAAAAAGAAAAAGAACCTGACTCTGTCTCCAAGGAAAATGAATTTTTTTCCTTAACAAATTAAAGAAAAAATGTGTCTGTTTTCCTCATAAATTCTAAAATCCTTGAATGTATATTTGCTTTTGTCACTTATTTGAGTTCAAAATGACTACTTTTTTTCTTACTTTATATCACTAATTTTTTTTTTTAGTTAAGCACACAACAGAGTGACAATCCAAGTGTAATTTTAGTGAACTCAAAGTTGTCTTAGGCATTGAAACTCCAGTAAGTAGGAAACTAAGCTTATCATGAGCTGGCAATTCTTCAAATATATGCCATCCATGAAGTAATGGGGATTTCATGAAAAGGTTAACTTTGTCTAACTGTAGTTTTCTAGTACTTGAGGTCAATGAGAGAACGAGGGGAATGAAATCTTTGAAATGAGAGCTCAATACTTAAAGTCTGTTGAGCCAGATGGCTCTGGAGCAAAGAAAGGCACATTCACCTTTTGTCTTTTTGATGTTATGGCTTCTGATTGTTCTGAACAATCCCAGCTGTGCCTCACCCTAACCTCTTTCACTCCTCCTTCCTGACCTCACAACTTCTGTGCCTCCTGGAAAGGTCTGTGGAATTGCCTTTCCCATATCGTGGCTGAGATTAAATCTTGAATGGGTGTTTCCAGATGATCACATGCTTTTATTCTAAAGCAATGTAAGCATTTTCCAACTTTCATAGACCATCTCTTTAAAGATCACCTATAATGGCTTCATTTATGTGCTGAAAAAATTAAAATGAGGTCACCAAATATAAAGCTAATAATGTGATGTGTGAAGTCTTACAGCCTCCCATTTCAAAAATAGTTCATGTATGTTTAAAATTATTATTTTTAATGCATTGTAAAAATTTATTATATATCAGAAATTCCAACATGGTTTTGATTTTAAATATAATTTTTCCTTGGCCACATAAAATATCAGGAAGGCCTTGAAGTTGCCTAGTATTCTGGCAAACAGTGATTAAATTGTACAAGCTAGTAAATATTAAAATAAAAATAGTCAAAACAAGAAATATTTAATACCAAAAAACAGAGAAAATATAGATAATAGTTCTAATTATTCATACATATAACTAGTATTACAACTATATATAGTTATATAAATAGTTTTAAATATACATAAATGCACAGTTGTGGTGCTTTAAAAAATACAGGGGCTTTTGAAATCTTGAGATTATAAAGACGGTTTATAATGTCCTAAAAAAGCAAAGAAAGTAACACAAAGTGCCTGATAAAGTGAATATCACAAGGTACCATACTAGTTATTTTCCTACCACTTGCTATTTAATAAAATCACATTTCTTAAAATCTTTAACTTTAAAAGGTTGTCAAAAAGGCAAGGCAAAGAATGTTTTTATAGAAGCTAGGAAAATAAAACTTTTCAAGAAATACAGTATTCCTGGGCAGTATTTTATTCCTAATACATTAGGGAGATAACCTTTGCTCTTGCTGGAAATCTGACATCAGCTCACATGTTCTTTCTATCAAAACCAGTATCATTTGCTTCTTAAATCAGTATCTTTCAGTAGTCTTAGCCAAAAAAAGTTTATAAAAGAGAATCTTCTTTGTATAGGATTTTGGTAAAGAATTGCAAGGCATCCTTTGAAAAGCTATTTTAGAGGTAGGCATGAACCTTTATTGTATTTCTCATTGTTTGCAACTAAAATTTCACTGGCAAAATCAAAATCAAAGAATCCATAAAAATGCTACTTGTTGTTTCCAAGATTTAGCTATTACAAAGTGTGCTGCTATAAACGTGGGTGCACATATATCACTGTGACATGACATTTTCAATTTTTCTGGAAAATGTACAGGAGGGGAAGAGCTCAACTGAATGGGACCTCTAATCCTAGTTTTTTGAGGAATCTCCATACTTATTTCCACAGTGGCCACATAAGTCTATACTCCCACCAACAGTGGAGAAGAGTTCCTTTTTCCCCTAGCCCTGCCAACATTTGTTGTTGTTTGATTTCTTGATGGCAGCAATTCTTTTTAGAGTGAGATGGAATCTCAATGTTGTTTTAATTTGCATTTCTCGAATGACCAGTGATGGTGAACATTTCTTCATGTATTTATTTGCCATTTGTATATCTTCACCTGAGAAATGCCCATCAACTGCAGAATGGATGAAAAAAAATGTGTTATTTGTATACAATTG
This sequence comes from Dolichotis patagonum, assembly GCA_004027295.1. NCBI lineage: Eukaryota > Metazoa > Chordata > Mammalia > Rodentia > Caviidae > Dolichotis > Dolichotis patagonum. Next base: position 55,841 of record PVJX010005994.1, on the reverse strand, counting down.
AATAAAAAAGGATGATCTTGAGGCTTTTACAGGTAAATGGAGACAACTTGAGACTATATTCATAAATGAAATAAATCAGATTCACGTTTGTAAATATTGTATTGTCTCTCTAGTGTAAAAATAATTAATAATAATAAGAAGAAGAAACTGAAAGAGTAATAAGACCCAAAATGTGCAATACATATTGTAGTAATGAAAGGGAAAGAAAGTGCTCAAAAGGAAAAACAATTTGTAGGTGTACAAATATAACTATGTATATTTAAGTGTGCAAGATAGATAACCATACTACTAATTCTCTGTTAGTTCATCAAAAAAAGCTTGTGCTGTCTCTCATTGCTTGATTGTTCATTTTTTATGGTTAAATTTTTAACTTGAACAACCACTTCTAAGATAACAGTATGTAACATATTAACTAGTGTTGATTTCTTACTGCTAGTTTTTTGAAATTCTGTATTATTTCTATCCTTTTTTCTGTTTTGCTTTTAAAAATAAAAATTTTAAAAAATGCAACTGATACTGAAACCAGAAGACTTTTCTAGCAGGTAGTAGACAAACCACTCCGTTTGTCCTTATGACTATTTTGTCTTTTGTCCATCTCCAAATGCAAAGTCATTTCAGTATTGAATTAGTATACATCAAAGCAGATGTGAAACACTTAGAGAGCAAAGCATAATAAGCACTCCAGGCCTTCAGTATCAGTGGTGATGGTTCAAAAGCTAGAAGGGGAGGGTAGAGAGACCCATGTGCCATTAATGGTATGCCACAAAACATAAAGACATAAAACAATAGCATAGGGATGGACCTTGTGAACTTAGAATATTACCAGAAAGGCGGGAGGCAAAACTATAACTGGCTGAAAAGCAGGTATCTTCCCACAACAAGAATCAAAGTTTGGAGTTGTTAATTATATTATTACTATTGTTGGCAGCAATGAGCTAGCATGAAGATCGTGTTCACTAGTACTAACATTCCATCACTTAAAAACTGCATTAAAATATTTATGCATGGCCACTCAGAGGTCATTTTTATACTGATCAAGAGCTTTGAGGTCCCAGACAATCCATTGAGGACAATAGAAAAACTACAGAACATTGCTTTATAATACAAATGAATTAATAGTGGTCTGTTACGATATATTTGACAAAGGACAAGTTGTTACTGGAGAAGCAAAGTTTTCAAGTAAGGACAAAAGAACAATACATCAACTTCAGCTTTGTATGGGTCAGGCCAAGTCTAAAAAGGTCTGTTCCGCATGCACACCCTTTGCTGGTTAAGCAGCCTTGTTTTCCATTCCCTGGAGACCAATTCTTCCAGCCAGGTCCAACCAGACCAGACCAGACCAACACACAAAACACAAGACTGGCTGGACAGTATGATACAGCATGAGATTGAATAAATAAATAGTAGTAAAAGCTTGAGCTGACCCAATATTATTTTCAGAATATGCACTGAGAGACATTAATTGAGTAAAGCAGCTAAAATGGAAGTTAAAACAGGAAAGGTATTTTTTTTTAATTTAAAGAGAAAAAAAAAACAGAAAAAAAGGTAGCAACAATACAGAATTCCAAGGAAAAAAGAAAATAACAAAAAAACACTAAGAAATTACTACTTGATAAATTACATTCAGTCATCTTGGAAATAGTTGTTCAAGTTACAAAATTAAAACATACAAAGTAGACAGTCAAACAGTGAGACTGTTAACAGTTCTGCTTCACAATCTAACAAATACAGCAATATGGTCCTCCATTTTACACACCTAAACATACATGCAACTATATCCTTTAGAGCACTTTCTTTTTCTCTGTTTTTTACAGTAGCAATTACACATTTTGGGTTTTTTTACTCCTACATTTCCAATTACTTTTTACACTAAAGACATAGTGTGATATTTATAAATATGATTCTTATTTATTTAACTTATGAGGATAGTCTCAAGTTGTCCCTATTTACCTATGCAAGCCTCAAGATAATTGTTTTTCATAGCTGAGTAATATTCCATTGTATAAAAATACCACATCTTTTTCATCCACTCTGCAGTTGATGGGCATCTTGGTTGTTTCCAAGATTTAGCTATTACAAATTGTGCTGCTATGAACATGGGTGCACATATATCACTGTGATATGACCTTTTCAGTTTTTCTGGGAAAATACACAGGAAGGGAATAGCTGGGTTAAATGGAACTTTCAATCCTAGTCTTCTGAGAATTCTCCATACTGATTTCCATAGTGGCTGCACCAGTCTACACTCCCACCAACAGTGGAGCAGTGTTCCTTTTCCCCCCTCAGCCTTGCCAACATTTGTTATCAGTTGATTTCTTGATGGTAGCTGCAGAAAAGGTATTTTGGAGATATGGACATGTATCAGAAGGCATGATGAGCTATGTTCAAGATGCAGTTGTCACAGGGAACTATGAAAAGGTAGAGAAAATCAATGACATGGAAAAAGCAGAAAGCCAAAAGCAGAAAGCCAAAAAAAAAAAAAAAAAGCCAGTGGCAGCTTGTCCATAGCCTGCTACTGGGACTGTTGAAGGCTTAATGCATTTTCAGCCCTAGATATGGGCCACAAGTAAGCTTGAAGCAACTTGAGTACATAGAACCAGAAAAATCTGAAAAGGACAGTCTCAAGTCATTTTAACACAGTCATTAAGACTAAGACCCTGGAGCCATGCTACCTGGTTCAAACCCCTGTTTATTTACTTGCTAGCTATGTGATCCATGACAAGTTACTTGTTTTCTCTGTACCTCAACTTCTACCATTGTAAAATGAGTATGATGTTAGTGTCCATCCCATATATGACTCTGAAGATTAAATGAGATAGTATGTACGAGCACCAAGAGCTTCATTGGTGTTGATTATTTTGTTAGTTTCAAGTGACAAAATCTGCATCATATGTTTCATATTGTTTTGGCCCCCAAAGCCCAAAGTCTGAGTGTTTTATCTGTTATCTAAAAGAAGGATTCAGTATTGTCTCTGAAAAGAGGAAACTATTTTCCTTGATGGTCATTCAAGCTGTGAGACTCATAAAAGTATCTATAGTGGGGTCAATGGTTTAAGTTGTTCTTACAGTGGTGATTCTTGGAAAACTGAGCAATGATGTTATGCAGAATTTAGCTTTCCACAAGAACATCAACTCTGCCTGCTGAAGGCTATAGTGTATAGTTGATAGCAGCATCAACAGTTTTTCAGGTCACAACTAAAGCTGCCGATTTCAGTGGCTGAAATGATACAGGAACAAGATTAGATTTACCTTTGAGAGAAACAGACCAGGAAGTACTCAAGGCTAACCAATGAACAAAGCTCTTTTTCCTAAAGCTTATATAAGAACATTTTATGTATATTAAAACAAATATAAATCTCTTAGGGAATGCATGTGCAGCTTGAAATCTCCAGTTGAGATTTTAAAGAAATTGTCAGTTTATGGCATATTTTAGAATTTATCCCAAATCCTGGTAGTAACATATTAATTTGACTCTACTACTAGAAGTACCTTTGTAGAAAAGTTCAAGCAAGTCAGCCATACTGGGTAGAACCGTTTCTATCTGTGAAAACAGAATATTCTGCCCACATCCTAGTTAGGGTTTGTAGCTTTCTAGTTATAGGTTGGCTTCTCACCAGTTCACAGGGATTCTAAACCTCGTTTGTCTATTTGTAGTCCTAAACATAAAACTTCAGATATGATCCTCATCTGAGTGCTATAGGCAACTAAGTTAGATAAAATATTATAGAGTTAGATAGGGCTAGGCCCTCAAAAAAGAAAATGCTGAAGATGCCTTACAACTGTTGGGAAGATAGACACTGCTGTGGGCGACCTTAAGACAATAGATAAAACAAATGCACCTACATAACTTCCTAAGGATAAGCATCAGGCATTGGTATTGTGAATAGATATCATCACCTTGAGGAAACCAGGAAGAGCCACATATAGACAAAGCCCCTGTTCTGATTCATGCCCACTTGCTATGTGACTCATGTCCCCATTTGATCCCAGTTTAACTTGTGTCCCCATTGGATCCCACTTTAATCAATTTTACCTCAGCAGTTACACTTATAATCATATTGGTTGATCATAGTTTTGTCCTGCTTCATGCCCACCTCATGATTTCCCATTTTTCCCTACCTTGGACCTACCTCACCTTATGGTTTTGCTCTATAAAATCCCTAGAAAAGGCAGGGTCCTCAGCAACTCACTCTGGATCCCTTGTGTCTCCCTCGGACAGACGCTTTCTTTCCCCCCAATAAATACATTCTACTTTTAACTTCCATTGTTCTAAAATTCATACTTTGATTTAAGAGAACACGACCAGACATCTAGCAGGTCTGGAGTTTCTTTCCCCTATATCACGAGGGTAACTTTGAGCAATTTGCTGCAATCCTGCTCCTGAAACAGGAGGTATCAACAAAGAACCAATCTCAGTACTTCATTCCTTCCAGCGTTTTGTGTTCCACCCCTGGCTCAGGATTGAACAACAAGAACACCACATTCACTGGGTTCTCCCAGAACGATCTTCCTCCCTGGTGTTTTAATATTGTGCTTTCAACTTTTATTGAAGGCCTTTACAAGAAAGAGGCCACATGAGGCCCATTTCTGAATCTATTGTGAAATTAGTGTAAGGACATTGTCCATTAAATTACTCAATGTTCCTTACCTGAGACCCACATGAGAACTTATACTGAGTTTAGTACTAGGAAAAAAAATGTTTCTTCCTTGAAACAGTAAAATTCTTCTCTTTTTTCTATTAGTGATTACTTAACCCCATTGTCTGCTTGCTCTGTCTTTTTTTTTCTTTCTCTCTCTGTCTCTGTCTCTCTCTCCCTTTCTATCCTCTCTCTCTGGTTCGAAAGATAAGTGTGTATATTTTTATGTTCAGTGATTTGGCATGCTTGTTTCATTCTTTCTCTAAATTTATCCTAATAACATTACTGAATAATTTTTATATAAGTCAGCTAATATTTGTATTTGAAAGAAATTGAATATACTCAGGTCAAAAGTACAAATATGTTGTTTTACATGATATAGATTTTAACAATATATTTTTTGTTTTGCTTCATAAAATTGCTGTTGAATTTAATATAGAATTAGCATCTTGATAAGTGTATAAATAATTGCAATTTAATCAGATATCTTTGGTGAATTTTTATAGCCATAAAATTATCAAATGAGAAAAAAAGAGACTCAAGGCAAGATCACCATAGTCATAGAGAAAATCAATTTGCTCATTCATTATATAAGTCAAGTCCCAAATTTGTGTAAGGCAGCATATTGATTATTGTGGAGAATATAAACTTGGATCAAAAAATGGATCAACCTAAAGGAATTTATTGTTTAGCAATTAAGAACCAAGGTGTTCACCCATCTTACATAAAGACAGGAATGCGGTTATTTCTAGTCCGGCAGCATCCTCTGTAGCTGTGAATTATGCCAGGATTTTAAAAAATGAAACCATTGTTGATTTTCCTATTGTCTGGTTTTGAAGGCCTAGAACACCTGTTTTGATAAGTTTTATACTATTTTGTTTTGTATGAATTCATTGTGTGTGAAGGTATAGACAACTATGTAGAAGAAAACAAGAGACATTATAGTAGCCAGTGAAGATCTCCTGTTGTCTGCTTTGAAATCCGTCACTTACATTGTTTTCTTCTGATCTGCTTTGTTCTGTTTTGTTATGATTTGTTTTACCCTCTTTAAAAAAAAAATGAAGATGGAAAAGAAGTCCTGTAAAGACAAAATAAAATTTTGTTATGGGAAAATTTTGTTATAAAGAGAAGGAAAGCTCCAAAAGATGATTAGTAGTTGAGCTTACCTCAAACTGACTGACTTGTTGAAAAGGGGTATAGGAAGTAAAAATGAAGGCATACCTGTATCATGATCTGCGAGTAGCTATCAAGATAGGATTTTTAAAAAACTTTAATGTGAGCAGTATTTCTTAAAAATAACACTTTCACGAAGGCAGAAGAAATTACTGACTGTTATGTGTGGGCTGACAGTATAAAGACATTATCGGCACCCTGAGAACCTACACAGGAAGTAGGGTCATGGGAATATTTTCACAGCTTGCCTTTGGCCTTTTAAGAATCAAGGGTTGAAGGGTGCTACAATCATTTGCTTTTCATATTTGGCTGGGCTGGTCTTTTTTCATGAAGTGAATAATGCAAGAGGCTGGAAACTAATGCTGGGGTGGGAGTTTGCCTAGAGATCTGTTTAGATTAGTTACCTAGCTCCCCAGCTTGTGGTCATTGAAGGTCACTTGGTTGATAGCTAAAATTTCAATTGGAACCTTGTCATATAATCAGGATTTAAAGCCCAGCTGAGACTTTGTCTCTGCTGTGAAAAGGGGCTTGTTTTATGATTAGCTTCAGAATGTTAAATTAGGTGTTGGCAATTATGAGCCATTTTTGTAGTTTAAATTGCACTATAGAAATACCTGTCCAGAATAGCAAAAGAAGGCAGATTGAAAAAAAGTCTGAGTTCTCTTATGTGCTGATTCTATTATGCATGAATAGCCCTGCTTTCATTATCAAACCCTAGAAGCCACACTTAACCACTCTTGAGAAAACATCCTTTTTGTAGTCTTTAACAGTGATTCCTAAGAACAAGCCCCTTATTAAAGATGTGTTTTGAATATGGCACAGGATAATGATTTGCATTAAAAGACAATTTTCAAAGTAACTGAAATCTTTTCCAATTTATTTTCACTATCTTTTTCCTTCCAGTGGTCCTCATAGTCTTAGAAAAAGTCTATTGATGACTTATGAAACCATGTCCTAACATGGGAATGGTTTAATACATTCTTATGCTATTTTTATAAAGCAAATTTGGTACCCTCAAATAAGAGAGAATTAAGGAAAAATATGATTGAGAAGATGGGAAAAATATTCTTACCATATGCCAATATTACTAAATTTCTTCTGAACAAAATATTGTGTCAATTTCTCAGTCAGGTGTGGTGGGCACAGGCACTGTGAATGGCTAAGGTAGAAGGATCTTAAATTTGAGCCCAGATGAGGTAACTTAGCAAGACTCTGTCTCAAAATGAAAATTAAAAAATGCTAGAAATGTAGTTCAGTGTGAGAGCCTGTGCTCAATCCCCAGTATGGGGGGGGGAGTCAATTTTCTCCCTGCACAGGCCACACTGGGATAGGCACTTGGCTGTAACTCTCTGTCTCTGTCTCTCTGTCTCTCTGTCTCTCTGTCTTTCTGTCTCTCTATCTCTGTCTCCGAAACTGCAGATTTTCAATCTGTGACTGATACACAGTAACAAAGACTAAATTTACCTTCATGCTTAAAAAATATACAAATACTTCAAACAATGACTTTCAAAGCACTGGGCATCAGACCATGAAGGAAGTGATCCTAAAGAGATCCTAAAGAGATGAGCCTGTGATTGCATCCAGTTTATTGCTTTGGGAGGGTTTCCAGGCTATAGGACAGTGAAGAGGGACCCAGGAGAGCCTCGTGGATTTCCTGAGATACAGAAAAAGAGTTGAGAGTCTGAGAAGACCAAAGCATCATTAGGCAGAATGCTGGAGAGGATAGAGGCGCAGAGTGATAAACCAGAAGTCTGCTGAGAGTTCCTCTCAAAGAGCATTCAGCACAATACTGATTACCACAAATTGTGAGGAACAAATGAAATTGAAGCTACTATGGAAAGAACTTTCGGAAAAGATTAGCTGGAATTGAGCCTGGCACTCACACAGGACCTGGAATTATGCCTGTTCCCATCAGGCCAACTGGAAAAGCTCATAATTTGCATTGGGTAGAAAAATCAGAACAATCTTTCCTCATTAGTAAGAACACAATTACTCCTGGTAAATATTACTGTAGTCCCACTTAACAATTCTCATTAGCGAGACCTGAAAGCACCAAACTGTTTCCATGAATCTTCACTATGTCTCAAAACAGAACTCAAGTACAGTTATAGTAATAAAAATCACTTAGATTTAAATCTCTACTTTGCTACCTACCTGTTGTGTGACATCAGACTTCTTTACTGCTGAAATAAGTAAATGATACCTACTTCATGCAATTATTGTAAATGCAAAACGACTCTACGCACGTCAAGTATTTGCACATGGTAGCCTCCCACTAACATATCTCCAACATGTAAAATACACAATATTTGGCAACCAAAGAAAGATTATCAGCATAAAAAGAAGTGTAAAAATACAGTCACCAGGGAGGTTTTAACCAGTCAATGAAACTGACCCACAATTTTTGCAGATCTTAGAATTGGTGGAGAAGGGTATTAGACATATATGATTATATTCTATACATGCAAGTGTTAAGTGAAGACATAGAAAATATTTCTAAAAGACCTAAACTGAATACCTAAAGATGCTGTAGACATTTCTACCAAAAGAAATTCACTTCTCCACATTAGAAAACTGTAGTATATGAGGAAAGAATACACTGGATGTGATGGATATACAGCTGATGAAATGCCACAGAAGAAAAAACTTGTGACATCACAACAAAAATCTTTCAAACTGAAACACATAGTGGACAAAAAAGACTGGAAAAATCAACAAGATATCAGGGAGTTTGAGGCAAACAACCAAATTGTATATTTTTAATAAAACAAGTCTATTGCAAATAGTTATACAAAATGAAGCTGTTTAAGAACACAAAATATGTCCAGTACCTTAAAGAAATTACTAAATCCAAAGAACATTATACATAGCATCATAGACTGGTATTATCTTACAGACAGCCACTTAGAAGGTTGAGCTGGTAAATATATGCACAGAGTAATTCTTACTAATACAATTAATACTATTTTCCCATGAAAAGAATACTTTTGCGTCTTACGCTTTTTAATATCTTAAACTTTTCAGTGACATATTATACTTTCTAATATCTTAAATTTTCAGCATATGATATCAAATCTAATGTTACTAAAATAACATTTTGAATAACCTCTTTTAACCTTTGCAGAGTGCATTGTCTCAATCCACTTTTCCAATGTACAATTAATATTTTAGAAATAAAACTTTTGAGTAGATTTAATTGCCAAAATAACTACCTAGGAAATGGAAATAACCTTCAATTATGAACTATGATCAAAGAGAGCTTTTCCATTGCTCACATTGTTTCATGAAATAACTTTCATTCCCCCATCACCTTTTAAGTAATTTTGACATAACAGTTTCTTTTTCATTACTAATAAAATACTTTCAGTTGAATGCAGTCTAATGAAACAAGCCCTTTAGTCAGTTCTAACACAAATAGATTTATATAGGGGGGAAAGAACAGGCAGGTGCTAAAGTGAAATCCTCTGGTTTGATATCATTCACCAACTTACCTGAATGTGTAAGCCAAAATTTGTATGACACCTTGTACGGAACTGAAGTGATTTGCTGAAGATGACTTATAAATTAGTGACAGTAAAGCATCTATCATTAATTTACTGATGATACTGAGCTCTTTCTAACAAAATACTTTATATTATTTTCAAAGTCCTTGCCTAGTTGTTCTGCACAAAAAGTAGCTATCGAAAGATAAAAAAAGGAAAGTGGCCAAAGACTTCAGAATCTGTACGTTATCAATCATATGTCCCCATCTCTGAGAAATATCTTGGAAAGCTAAGCCAAATTTTATTGTAGAATATTTCCTTCTTTCTAAGACTCCGTACACTGCACAGTGTGCTATCTGTTTAAGACAACTTTTTTTCATTAAATGTTCATAGAATTTGTAAGAGACACCCAAATTCAGCAAAATTTGAGTCTCTGAATCATGAGAATTAATCATTATCAGAAAGTTAAAGGGATTTTATGTTTGTTTTGTTTTGTTTTGTTTTGTACTGGGGATTGAACTCACAACCTCAGGCACTAGGCTGCTGAGCTATACCCCTGGCCTTTTTCTTTTATTTTAAAGAGAGCTAAATATATAAAAGTTAAAACAATGACAGAGAGTTTCAAAATGGGATAATAAGTGAACAATGGTTAATATATTGCATACTATTGTCTTCAACTTTACAGTTTTAACATATAGTAGCATAGGGGTGTGTGTGTGTGTGTGTGTGCATGTGCGTGTGTGTGTGTAAGACTACCTTGAACCTAAAAAGGCAGCTTTGATTCAAATCATTTCAGCAGATAAACTTAAATAAACTTCCAAACATACTATCTCACACTTGAATTTATTTATTTTCAGTTTTTTCAACACATTTAGAAATTTTATGACCATGGCACAACAGAATGTGGCCATGAGAAGTATAAATATTATTTATTATTAAAAATTATATTTTAATTTACTTTTAAATAATTGCTTATTGAAATTTAACTGTATGCAAATTCTGCCTATCTCCCTGACTCATTTACTTTAGGGTCAATCTAAAGATCATGATGAACTCTTCTGTGTGTGCAACTTATCCAGAGAGTCAAAGAAAATAGATTTTGAAAGTCTCAAAGCTAAAAGTGAAGTTCTTAAACTGATCTCTCTTCATTAAATCTGTCCTCACTTAAACTCAACTAGCCAACAAACACTGGACCTTAATATATGCAAAATATTTCATTATACCTCCTTCAGAGGTAGAAGCACAACAGACCACCTTGTAACTCTGGAAATATTAACATCTTGAAAGCGAACACTTACTTCACTTAGATAAATGACATGACTATCTCTGGCTGAGTACCTAACACCTGGAAAGTAAAACTGTTTAAGTGTAGAGGAATGGCGTAAGAATGTGAGGGTCCTGGGGGGCATTTGGAAAAGATAACATCTGTGAAGGAGCAGACTCTGCCTTTATGTGACTCAAATACCTTAACACATGACTCATTCAGCGGTCAAATGAAGTGCCTAGAATGTAACACTACTCGGAGGGGAAATAGTGCCTCTGTCATCATTTATTTTCAGGACCAGACTTGCCTGCTCCTGCCTGTGTTTTCATTAAGGTTCTCTTCATTTCCTTCTCTTCTGTTTTTTGCTTGGTTCCCATCAGTGCTTCACTTCACACTAATTGTGATTCCCATGAACTTCCTCCAAAACAGTTGGTGCCTGTAATTTGGAAGGCAGCTCCTAAATTCTTAATGTTTGGATTGATTATAAATTTCTCATTAAAGAGTTGAGAATGAGTCAGAATTTCATATCTTTTTGAAGATCTCTAGAATGGATCTTGAGTCTGAAAAACATGTTTTATCTTGGTGATAATGTGGGTCACTTTATTTCCCTCCCCCCATTTTGAGAAATTCTAGGCAAGCGTACACAAGATGCTGTATGTGCTGAGAAGTTTCATAGTTTGCATCATACTCCTAGAAATGCTTTTGTCTCCCTAAAAGGATGAAAATCACATTTGCAGTGACTCATTCACTCAACTAATATTTACTAGGACTGTACTATTTGTCAAATATTATGCTAACTACTGAGAAGCATAGACGAGTAGTTTTCCCTTTCCTGAAAGAGTTTATAGCGTCAGACAAGCATCTAAACAGAGCCCCACACTATAGTGTAACAAAGTCTGCAATAGAAGTGGCTGAGTAATCTTTAAGCTCAAAAAGAGGCACAAATGGTCTAGACAGCATAAGAAAAGAGTTTATCCAAGATGGGATGTTGGTAATTGGCCTTGAAGCTGGAAATGATGGCCCATTATAACTCCATCTTCTTGGCTCATGAGTAGATTAACTATGAGAACCTGTTGGGGCCCAATAACCCTAGTCTGAAAGGGAGTCTAACCCACACTTGAACTGGCTTTAGAGATCTCCCTGGCTTGTCTCCAACATTTCTCAAGGTTTTTCTAACTTTCATATGACAGTGTTGTGTGTCATGCTGAAATACTTTGTCTGAACTTTCCTCTGTGACTTGTTCATTTTGTGCCTATGCTTTTGCCCTGCTGCTAAAGACTGTTAGAAAGTCTGCACACTACTGGATGCATCTGTGTGGCAGTGACTGCAGGGCATTCCTTTGTTTTGGAGCCCTGGAGGTGCAGGTCCTGTGTGTATCATCACTTGTTAATCAGGTGAATCAAGGCTATTTGAGGCCAGAGAACCCTCATAACTCCCCACAAAAAGGTTGATTAGAAAACTATCATTTCTCTGTTCTGCTGATGTTCTTGCTCCTATTGCCACTGACACCAGAAAAGTAGGCTCTGTAAGCATTCGAGAGCCTAGCGTCCTTCTCCACAGCCAGGAAGCTCTATTGGATGCTACTCATGTTCCCTCACACGTCTGCTGCACATGCCCAGCTCTGTGGTCTACTCCAGACTGCTCACACCTGCAGCTTTCTCAGAGGGTTCCTGGTGCAGAGCCAGAAATATCTGGACTTTACAAATCCCTCCTTCCCAGCAGTAATCAATGACTAACTACTTATAAAAGAAGATTCAATTCCATCCCTTTATGCACCTTAATGCTCCTCATAGAATGAAAGGCTGGGACTTCACCTAAAACTATACCCTCATTTGGCTTTTCCTCCTCAGCCAACCTGTTTTTTCTGTGTCCTTTCCAACTTCCTCTAAATAAACTATTTGTCAGTCTTCTCACATCAGAATTAGTATTGCGGTCACCCAACCTAGGATATCAGATTAATATCATACCTGGAAGTTTCTAGTACTAAAGAGGTAAAATATTTCTCCCATCTCCAAGCCAAAGACATACCTTATTACTTACCACACACTGAGGAAGTTCCCAGGATAGTTGACATGATCATATTTATTGTTTTTCAGGAGAAAAAGCATAACTGATGCTTTCAATGTGTTCTCTTGCCCCAAGATGACAACAAGGTAATCTCAAAATAGGCTGGAAGTAATATTTTTCAAAATTCTGTTTGTATAACTTTACCCATAATCAGAATCCTTTGCAGAGGTTGGGCTCGGTCAAAGGGCAGAAGCTAATGGTACACAAATATAGCAATGCCACTATGACTGGAAAACAGGTGGGCTTTACATATTCCCCACTAATGAGTTGGAACTTTATTCTACAGGCACCATGGATATTTAAACAACACAATGATAAGAAGTGACACATTTTAAAACAAACAAACACACACACAAAAAGATAAATCCATCATAAACTGAGTTGAATGAAATGAAGAAGGGCAATATAAATAGGTAAATCATCTGCACAAGGAGATACAACTTTAACACAAATTAAAGCTCTGGATAGAGATGTGATCATTTGGGGTCTTAGTGAAGAGAACAAACAGGTAAAAGAACAGTACCTTTGCTATTGACAGAACACACCACAGAGCCCATTGAGTGTGTTGGGATCCCAATGCACTGGGTGATATACCCACATTGGAGAGGTCTACTTACTTAACAGAATCCACTTGTTCAAGTGCCAAACTCATCTAGAAAATGCTACCTTGAGAGACTGATATCCTCAAACCCATGAAGACATAATACTAAGTCTGAAACTATATAGATCAATTGAGTAAAATGAAAAAAAAAAGGATTTGGTGATGGGAATATCATTTATAACTAATGGGAAAATAATCTTAGCAATGAAAGAGGAAGCTAGATTGTAACAAATTAAGGACTGTGTGAAATTTGAGAAAGTAGTGCCAGGAAGGATGGCCTTTTCTTTTTAAAAATTCTCTCACAATCAGATTAAACTCAAATTGAAAAGGCAATAGTAATTCATTTGAAGAGAACATAGGTATGAAATAAATTATGTTTGAGGGAGAGAAAGATTTGGATTTATTGATGTCCTTTGAAGGAGGGATTCAGAAAAAAGAAATAAAAAGGCAATTAAAATATAATCAAGACATTAAAGTATGAGAAGGATATTTGTATTAAGTTTCTTCAGAAAAACAGAAACAAATAGATGTTGATATGGATGGAGACATATGAAGAGATACACTATGAAGAGTTAGTTTCATAAGAAGCTAAGAAGTCCTTCCATCTGCCATCTGAAATCTGGGGTATGGAGTGAGTCAGTGGCATAATTCTAGTCTTAGGACAAAGGCCTGAGAGCCCATAGAGCTGGTGGAGTACAGTGGTGGATAAATCCAGGGCCAGAGAAGACGTACCCTAGCTCAAGCAGGTAAGCAGGAAACAAAAGGAGCAGAATCCCTGCTTCTTTTACTTTTCACTCTACTCAAGTTGTCAAGTGAACTGGGGAGGCTTCCTTAACTGGCTTCAATAATTCGAGTATGAAACTCATCTGCAAAGTCTTACAGACACACTCTGAATCAAAGTCTCATCTGGGCAACAGTTGGCCTGGACAATTTGACATGCAGAATTAACCATCCGAGAGATTACAGAAGGGAAGCCAAGGAATCTTTTTCTCCATGATAAGAGAGAAGATGGATACGGATGCATTGTGATCGGTGGCCAGAGGACTAGGGAGAATGATAATATATACCCAGTGACCTTTCTCTGTAAAACCAGATAGAACCAACTGCTAGAGGTCAGACAGGTGGAATTAGAAATGCAAAATAAGTAGTATCAGGAGGAATACAAAAATATAAACAGCAACAACAAGAAATAGAAAAAGACCATAGTAACACACAAGAAAAAGTATTACACAATACTATCAAAGGACCAGTTGATTTGGAATAAAGTTGGAGTGGTACTGTTCCACACACTTACAAATTTTAAAACTGATTTACAGCATCAAAGACAAATAGTAAAGAGAAGAGATGGTTATAAATGTAAAAGATGGGGAGATTTCTCTTTAGCTGTGTTTTACTGCCATGGTAGATAGTAGTGGATGTGCTGTTCTAAAAAGGCAAAACAAAATAATTGAGAGTGCTGGTGAAAGCACATTTAGAAGATTGAACCACAATGTCTAGTCTGAATTGGAAAGTGGTTGATTTAAAAAATGAATAGTCAGGTCCAGGAACCTGAAGGATACATCAAACAGGAAAAAGAGTATACAGAAATCTCCAGAGGCAGGACAATCTTTCATAAGCATAATGTCATTGAGGAGAGAGCGGTGAAGGCAGAGAGCATATGGTGTGGAGTACAGTGGCCAGGTAAACTGTGAGAGCCCAGTGGTGTCAGTAAGCTCACTGTAAGCAAAGAGAGATGGGATAAATCTAAAATAATCATGAAAGGTGAAAGGCAAGACTGTAAAGCTCGCTAGGAGGTGAGACATAGAGAAGGATGATGAGAAGCAGCAAAGATGGTGCCTAGACTCCTAGCCTGTTACCTTGAAAATGAGAATGGAATAGAGGAGCAGGAAAACAGTTCTCAGTTGAAAGCAATATGAATTTAGTGTTGGTTATTATTAGACACAAAAGTGAAATTCTCTCTACACTAATGAAAGTACACACTTTAAAATAGAAAACTAAATGCTATTGGGGTCAGGGCTTCTGTTTTTAGCAGCATCTGGTCTTATAGATTGGCCTGTTGTGGATAAGACAAACCCCCCAGTACCATTGAGTTTTCCCCCAAAATTGTGAACTCGAAAACTATACTACTTTTCTTTGGTGACACAAATAAATGAAACGTAAAATGTTGACATAGAGACAACCTGAAGCACAAAACTACAGATGAAATTCAGTGTAATTATCACTTTTGTCAAACTATGTGACCTGTAAATTGATAACCAACAATATTATATTTTTGGATCTGGATAGTGTTTCTCACACACTGTGGCTGGGGAGGGCTAAGACTGTCGGAGGGAAGAACGCCTTGTCGTGCTTATGAAACTCATCCAGCATCAGTTCAGATCTTCCTACATGACTTAGGAGGATGCTCTCTACAACAAGCCCATAATTTCTAAACATTTGCATACATAAAGCTCTCGGCAATAGAATGACTGGAAAATATAAATGCTCGAAGGACTTGATGGAATTAATCCTTCCCTTCAAAGCAAGATCAAGCTCAACATATTGCAAAATAATTTATTCATCATAAGTACATATGTATTAGTAATTTATGGCTGACAAATATTGTCTCTAGGGCTCTTTTCTTACTTATATCACTGTGCAAATTGTTTTTATTAGGTCAAGTCCATAAGTTATATCTGCTAATTCTGAGGCTAATACAAAACACATGAAGATTTGCATTAATTTGACTACCAATATTTCTTTTTTTCTATCATAAATTTCCATTTTCTACATGAATACTACCACCACTTAGCCTAACAAGATTTTTATATTTCATATTAGAAAAAGTAACTATTTTCCAAGAAAGAATAATCTGCTGTATTTTAGTACACTGTTCAATCTTGCATTATTTCTTCTATTCAAAACACAGGTGAAATATCTTGTCCCACAATGACTACCCAACATGCTATGCTTAAAGTACTTTACTGCCTTCCTCCCTGAGTATTTGGAAAAACAATTCTATCCACAGTCCAACGAAAGTTTGTTCCCCTCACTAAGGCTGTATCCTTCCTGTGATGACCAAGCACAGGTGTTTTTCAATAGGACTTAGAAATGAAATGCTTTCCCAAGAGTGAAGAGCTCCTTAGGAGAATATTCAGAGTACAGTGTGTTCCAGGCATGGAACACCTGTTACTTACTTGTTTAAATGTCTCTTGAAGGGGACAGAGGAAAAAAATAGTTTCTCTGTGTCTCTGGGAACATACATAAATTTAGCATACAGTTCTTTTTTGGCCAAGTACAAGTTTGAATTACCTTAAGAGAGGCTATACGATATAATTTCTTAAAGACACTCTTTGCATTACAGTTTATTCCATAAAATGACTATGAACAGGTGGCGGCCCAGAGAAGTGAGGGAAAAGATGAGGAAAAGAAATGAAAAAAATAAAATGGAAGGTAATGTTACAAATCCAGTCATGAAACTGAGATTGAACTGGAAAAGTTATCAATGGATTTTTAGTGCTGACATTCGTATTTGGTCTTCTAATTTTATTTAATTCTTGGACATGTGTGCTCCAAGTAACTGGTTTTAAATATTGAAAAACCACTTCCTATATGAAGGTGCTATTGACCAACTCTCCTTAAGAAATAGGCTGGTTTTATGTTATTTTTCCTTTCTTTTGAGATGAACTCAATCTAAATGCTTCCCCCCAGCAACCCAGCCTTTAGCCCATTAGCATCATGCTAAAAATTAAAATGTATGATATAATATTATTTTATGAAGTGTCTTGTTAAGATAATTTTTCATTTTGCTGAAAACAGGAATACTGTGGTGATTTTAGAAGCAAAATTCATTGCTACACTGGTAGATTGATCTAAGTTGAACCGCTTAATAACCAGCAGTGGTGAATCCCTGGCTCACATACCACAGCAGTCTGCAGTATCTCTGGAAACTCTAAAAGATTCATCATCACTATTAGTAACCACTAATAGGTCACAGAAGGCACACAAGTGAGCACTTTTAAACTACATGTGATAAGCTATACATAATACCCAAGCGTGTACGCTCACACTGACACAGACACTCATTTGCCACAGTGTCAGACTGAGCTATGCATGCAAAGCACCTGCACTACTTCGGCATTTCCACATAAAGAAATGAGGTATTCAACTGAAACACCTGTCTCCATATTTTGGACTTTTGCAACTTTTAAACTATTATTTATTAATAGACACTTTATGACTAGTTTTCCAGGCTTCTGTGGCTGAATTTAGAACTGCAGACATATTCTTATGAAGGGAATTCAAAGTCAACAGTCAGTGTTAAGCAATTCCTGTATTTATAAAACTTTTAGCGACGGATAATTTATTGTTCTTCATCTCCATACTTGCTAGGCTCAGAACCAGCTGCCATATTCACTGAACATTTTTTAATGCTAGGCTGAACATCTAATAGTCATCTGTATTTTGAGCTCTGCCTGAGGGTCAGTCGTGCTAGGGACTGACCGAGGAAAACACTTTGGAATCTGGCCTACCTTCTCTTTCTTCCAACCTGGCTCAACTCAGGAGCAGGTGCAAAAAGTAGCGGAGCATCCAGCCTCCAAAAAACTCTTCATTGCTGCTGTAGTTCTTCCTAAGGAATAAAAGGAAATGGAGTGTGCTGTGATTGTATGTGTATGGCTTTGTTATTCCCATGGCTTTGTTTGTGTGCATGTGTGTGTGTATGGGCTTGGTTGTCTTGTTTTGTTTGGGACTTTTCATCAAATGAGATGAAAGCTTGTGTTAAGTTTTGGTTCTAATTTGCCTTTTTCAAATAAAAACACATATATTCCTTACCGTTGTGGGAAATAACAAATAGTTCAAATAATGTTGAGCATGAAGTTAATGTAATATGGATAAACAAAAGGTTTATGGATAGAATTGTGAAGAATGCCAGGAAAAGTCAACAATTAACATAATAGCTAGAAATCATTATAAAATTAGACTTAGCCATATTGAAACTCTTCCCAGGAAATGATTCAAGTACATGATGGGAATCCCTTAAATTTCAGGAAAGCAGGTATTTCTGTGAAATTTCATTACAAAGATTCAATTTAAAATATATTTACTATCTGATAAATAATAATGAAACAATGGTGCAAAGTACACAAAAATATACAAGGTACAGCATAAGCACCTTTCCCATCCAAAAGTTTTTATATGTGTTGATGTAATAATAGATATATATAATCTTCATGAAGAAGAGAGGAAGGATAAAAAATTATCTGCATTTTCAGAAATGCCTGATGATGAAGGTCTCTTGGTTGCCCAGATTCTGTTTATTCTGGCAATCACCTCGTTACACAGAAATGTGCCATTGGGCTAAGATAATGGGATAACTTTCACCATAAGAGCACGGAACTGAACGGTGGTGCTTGTCTGTGATCCCCCAGCTACTTGGTAGCCTGAGGCAGGAGGAGAGCACGTTCGAACCCCACCTGTGGAATTTAGCAAGATTCTGTCTCAAAATAAAATAAAAACAGATAGAAATATAGGCCAGTGGTAGAGCACATCATGTGCAAGCCTTGAGTTCAATCGTCAGTATAAAAAAATAAATTTAACTGTCTCTACTCCAACACTTACTAGAACGATTTCGATCTTTATTTGCTTTATTTGTTTCCCAGTAGAACAAGATAATTCTTACTTACTTTATTGCTTAATAAGAACTTACTTAATAATAATATTCTCAAGTACTAATTTATAAATTATTACATTTTAAAATATTTTGAGAAGTTGCTTTCACTTGTCTGTTTTGTTTTAAAATGAGAATATTTCCCTTCAAATCTGATCACTAAAGGTTGGTAAAGCCAAAGCTTCCTATGCATTTTTCTCTCCAAATTCGATCCCTTAAAATCCAAAAGTATAGACCAAAAACAAATACAAATAAATTCAATATCTTTTTTTAAAAATTAGTACACATCGATAATCGTAAGCCACAGTGCTTAAAACCTTAAATAAACAGAGGCATGCTAAACAACTTAACCAAAAACAAGGTCATGCATGTGAATATACTAACATTTTAGTTCCCTCAAAACTTTGGAAAGACCCAGGAATTCAGATTACAAGAAACTGTTATATCAATGAAAGCATTTGAAAAACTGGATAGGGTGTCTAACCCTGAGCTTTGCTCCCCACTCATTCTGAGCACCTTCAGGTGCTCAGCCCCTTCTGTACCCACAGCAGTAGGCATGGAGAACTGCAGAATACCAAATAGACAGCAATGACACTAAGAAATGACACTAAGTGTATGGAACCGTGGACCCTATTTCTTTTCCACCGAATTCCAGCAAGCTGACAGCCTAGCTATGCCCTGCAGGTAGTTGTAAGACAGAATGCACAGCCTTAAAGTAAACTCCAGTTGGAAACAGACACAGAAGCTAGCCAACCAGTCAGTCACAAAACCCTTACAATGTAGACCACACTAAACTTCCTATTTACTTATTAAGCTCTTGATCTCAATTAAATAAAAAAAATGCAAAGGCCATAGAAAATCTCTAAAATTAAAGTGAGAAAAAAAGTCATAACAAATTCAGGAACAGAGAAACACTCTAATATCTTTGGAAACATAAAGAAAGGTGTTGAACCCATGAAGAAAGCCATAATACATAAAAAGAAAAATTGGTGAATGTTCAACCACATAGTTGGAAGATCAAAATGTAAAGTCAACCAATGGGAAAGGGAGAAAATCATAATGTTCCTTATTTAAAGGATGTAAATCTCCAGATTAAGAAGACATACTACCAAGTGTGTAAAGCTAAGAATGAGAAAGAGAGTGAGGGAAAGAGAAAGAGGCCAAAGTTGAGCATATTTTAAAAATGCTTAATGTAGAAATATTTCATCTTTGTTTTAAAACATCTGCACAGTAATTGTGGCAGGGAAGAAAAGGAGAACTCAAGCCTCCGTTTCTAAAAATTTGGACATGAAATTTAAAGACTGTTCTGTGAAATACTGTGGGACAATCAGACACTAAACCTGATTGAATTCTCTGTTAGGAGAAAAGAGATAACAACAAAAAGTACAAATGTCTCAATAGATGAAGGCTGTTATGTTTTAAAGGCTAGGTTAAAATTTACTGAGTACTATACCCTGATAGGAAGGAGGTATATTAAAATTTACTGCATGACCCCACGAGGAGCAAGTGCTATCATCAGAAAGCCTCTATTTCCTAGATCTGCCTGCTGAAATCACCTGAGCTTTAATCAACAACATCATCATACACTACCATTCATTTGCACACAATATGCCTCAGTGATGGTGTGGCAAAACTGCTATTCAAAAGTTTTCATTTCACTTATTCATTCTTTTAACAGCTCAGCACTGAGATGCATCCAACACTGTCTGAGAGTGGGAGATCCTTGACAGTCAGGACAGACTCCTTGCTCTCATTCAGCTCACATACAAAATAAAAGGAATAAAATGACGAACAAGTCAACAAAAAATCTTCAAAGGGCTGGACATGGATGGAGTTTAGTAGTAAAGGACTTCCTTAGCATGTGTGAAGTCTTGAAACAGCAGCAATTACAACAAAAATCTCTTCAGCAAGAGATAACCACTATAAACAACATACACAAGAAAATGAAAATGTTAATCTAAATGGACCCGATGGAGAAAATACTCAGAACAATGGGCTGTCCAGTAACATCACTTGCTCTGTTAATTCCTCTGGTAGGTCACATAACTTTGACTAAAGAAAAGGTTTTTTATTTTGCTTTGCCTATTTCATCTATAAACTGTGACACAACTCATCATTTTCCCCCATGGTCCAGTGTAGCATTTCTTGGCCTGTTGTCTGGACTTTCTCCTCTGAGAGGTGAAACAGCAGGCTCTCAACTTGCTTTTATTCACCTGGAGAAAAACCTCCTAACTTTTGACTCAGCTCACATGTTATTTGATTCTTGCAAAATTTGTTTTGGAATTCAATTTGTCTGATGTCAATTTGTCTAATGACCTAGACCTGTGATTCCGGCAGTAAAAGACTACAATCTGAATGGTCACCCTAATGGTGCTTTTATTGCAGAGTTGGTATTTGTTTTTTACTTACTCTCTTCACTGGGATAGAACACTCAAAATTCTTCTCCTGTAAGTCAGCCCTTCCCATCATGCCATGTGTCACGACTTCTTATTGAATTTTAGTCCCCAAGGGAATTGAATGCATTCATAAATCCAGTTTACCAGCAAAATAAATCTCATTTTACTCCTGTGGGTTTTACAACATTGATATTAGATGTAATTAAAAGTGAAGAATCCCTAAAAATGATTCTTGTGAGTTGTTAGTTTTATATTTTTACACAATTACTATAATGTAGTAAGTAGCTAGTTTTCTAAAATGAATAACACAAGACTTAAGCGTAAATCATTTGCTACACAAAAGATGCCAAATAAAAAGGCAAACAGTTGGGTATTCAGAGCTTTATAAACTACCTACATGAACACGGTCCTCCACAAATGCTGAGGCATTGGCTAAGTACGGCTCCTGGGCATGTCACTGCTAATGGGCTTCATAACTCCAAATTCTTCTCTACGCTTTCGCAAGGAAAGTACTCATGATCTCATTTAGGTCTCCCTGTAGAGTCTTTGCCACAAACTATAATCTTTTCTTGTCTGGGGTTCTTTTCAAAATGCAAGCTAGTCTGTACTTTTCTTTTTACAAGTTGGATCCCAGGTCTCCCATGCCTTCTCCTGCTGTGTTGAACATCTGTTCAGAGACTTTCTACTTATTTTTCTTTCCCCATTTGCTTTCCCACTGCTTATTTCCCACACCAAAATTACTTGACAAAATGGAGTTAGCGACATTAGTTTGCATGCTCTTGGGGCCCAGGTCTTTTACATTCTACAATATCCCGCGGCACAGAGAATGGTGTTCTGTGTACAGTGGGAATCAATAAATATTTTTTGAAGGAAGAAACAGATGAACAGAGGCTTCTTTTTGTTACTTCTGAAATTAGACTCAACACATGTAATGTTTATCATTGAAACAGTAAATATATATATATATATATATATATGCCTAAAATTGGCTAATTGGAAAAAATGCTTGTCATTTTTTATAAGAAAAATTTACATCTCAAGTATCTAGATCTGACCACAGTCAACCAGAATTCTAAATGTGACCCTGAGACCGCTTTCTTCAATATGTGGCAATGGTACTAGAGCCTCAAATTTACTCCAGCTTCGTCACAAACCGGAATTCCCATAGGATAGGTGGCTCCCTCCCCAACAGGAAATGCTGCAATCTCTTATGGTTTCCCAAGGTCTCTAGGAGCTGATCTGTAACAGCTGGTACCTAACCTATTGGTAACTGAATCCAAATTATTTACCCTTCTATCTTGAGGGAAAATTGCATCTCATAAAATTACCACAACATTACTTGTTATTCCAGCAGTGGACTTCAGTCAGTTTCTTACAGAGAGAATTTAACTATGCCTCTCCTCAGGCACTAAACTTCAGAACTTTGAGCCTATTCTAAAATTTCTTCAACACATATTGAAGAAAATTGATTAAGAAATGCATGACAAATTAATGCAATTTGGAACAATTCCTGGTTATTAAGAGACAAAAGTCATTGGGTAAATGTTTTCCCCTTTTCTGAGCTGATGATCTTAAGATATGTTGCGTGTAGTTCAGGCTGATCCAGTGTTGAGTGACCAAGCAGATAATGCATCTAGGGCCATTTTCCCTCCTTTTAGATATTTCTTTGCCTATCCCTTATTTGTGTCTCCATAAAATAACACTCCTAAGACACTACTCAAATATCTTCATCCAAGTCCAAAGACTTACATTTAGGGGAATCCAGACCAACACAGGAAGGTCATTCTGTGCCCATCCAATGAGAACTCACATGAAAAAGGCATAACCTGGAAATGGCATGCTGCTCTATGGAGTGCTGGGAAAATAAGAGAACTACACCAGTACCTCTCATCAACCTCTGAGTTGTGAGTATCCTTCTGACCTACTCATGTTGTCAGGAAGACATTTAGAGACAAATTCCAATTTTTTTTTTGTACCGGGGATTGAACTCACAAGCTCACACTTGCCAAGTAGAGGCTTACAAGGCTAAGCTAAATCCCCGGCTCCCAATTTTTTCCAATGCTAATAAAGTTGTGTAAGTCTCCAAGAAGGTATATAGATGGAAATGTTAAGAAACACGTATGTGAATATGTATGTATTTGTAGATCTCTCTCAGAGTTGATTGGTTTAAAAATGACACTCAATTCAAAAATTAATAAATAGACCTTCAAAGTAATTTAAGTGGCATGCTCATTATTAAACCCTAAAGTTGGTAAAACACAGAATGACATCTTTTGCATCTTCAACACACTTCACATGTATCATAAACTTAGCAAATGAGATGATATTCGAAGAATATAGCACAGCATGAAGCCCATTGTAAGATCTCATTAAATCTTGGTTTCCTCCCCCTACTACCACAGCAGTTTATGTTTTCTTTCTCCAGCTCTGTGGAAAAGAACTGAAAAAACAGAGCTTTCTATATATGACAAATGTTCAGAAGTTTGCATTTCACTTTTGGCAATGTTGTTAATGTCAATGAGCTTCTCCAGAAACTTGTATTGATGTCATTTTAATATTTGAAATGGTTCATTTGGCAAACATAAACAGCACCAATAGATTTGATTCTGTGGCCTTTTGCCTGGGTAATGGATGTACAACTAGGTCCTAACTGGATTTTCTTGTTCTTGTGTTCTGGGTTTTTAAAATTCAGATAGCATATCAGAAAAATAATGGAACTGTTAAGGTCCCTGTCAGACAGAGTATTGTCTTTAGAGATCAAGAATGCCCTCCCCTTAGGCCACAAATTCCTTAGAAACTCTTCTGTCACTTTCTTTTTTGCCTCCAAATTGTCACTCAACATCCAGGAACTGTCTTCCTACGCCAATACCTACCAAGAGTTAGGGGCAAAGGAGTTAAACTTCTACAACTTAAAGCCTTGGTGATGCATGAATTGACATCCTCTCTGCCTTGCTCTTCCTGGAACCTAGGATTTGTATGTTCACCAGTAACTAGACTATTTACATTGTCATGTCCTTGAGGACTTACATGGAATTTCCACTTGTGCTTTGAATTAAGTTTATTCAGTAGTTTTACTTATGATATTTTTAATTTACTATAATGTGAAAAAGATAAACATTCTATAGTAAATGTATTTCAAATTTTGATTTTTGTTCAAAGCTGGAAATGTGCAGTAGACTCCCCTCTCATGATATGGGGTACTAGCAGCAGGCCACAGCTCTCAGCCAACCACACCATCACCACAATATTCTGTAGTGTATTGTGTTGCTAATAAATGCTGTTTGACAGTTTGCTTGTATTAATGAATCTTGACTTATAGTCTTTCCAGTTTGCAATGGGTTATCAATGACAACCTCATCATCACCTGAGGAGCAGCTGCATACAGAAACATGGAGAAGTCTAGCTATTTCTACTTAAACTGTCACTTCAAATTGAACATATGTCCTTGTTAACACCTAATATTACTCTACCATCAACTTTTCTGTTTGGGGAAATATCTCAATATTTAACAAACATTTCCAGGGAGCTCTCTGGAGCCCCACTCTTTTCCACAATAAGGACATGGATTATGTCTTTCACTCTGCAAGCCATTCTTTTATATTGATACCATCTCTAGGTAAAAATGGTGTCATCATTACCAGATGCTGGTGAGGCTGTAGGGAAAAGGAAACTCTTTTACATTGTTGATGGAAGTGTAAACTAGTGTGGAGCTTTCTCAAAAAACTTCCATTCAACTTAGCTATTTTTCTTCTATGTACCTTTTTGAAAGAGCTAAAGACTTCATATTACAGGGATACATACCTGCCAATATTCATAGCAGCAAAATTTATAATAGCTAATATTGAAATAACCTTATATGTCCATCAACTGATGAATGGTAAAGAAAATATGGTATTTACATCATAATGCAGTACAACTCTACCATTAAGAAAGATAAACTTGAGGATTTTGTAGGTATATGAATCTAATATGAGACCATATTACATGAAATAAGTCAGACAAGGTTAAATATTGCATGGTTCCTCTTACATTAGAAATTCTCTCTCTCTCTCTCTGAAGACAGATAAATTTGTTAGAATCTAACAAACATTACATCCATGTTTCAACATTAAGTACATTTCCTAAAATCACTTCTTATAGAAGTCTTCATAGCACAACAGAATTACTTGCACTAAGTCATCCTGCTCTTTCTAGTGTATATGAATGTTACCTATTTGTTATATTTATTTTTCTGGTGATATGTTTTACTATGTGAATCATAATTGTTTCCACATGAATTCTGTTAACAGGACAAAAGAGACTTTACACATTTAAATACTTAAAGCTTTGAGCGCATACCACAGTCTACTAAATTAATAATTAATCTGATGGATTTGATTTGGCCTTAATGACACAACTTTTAATGCCACGTTAAAAGTAATTTCCCACGGTAAATCTTCAAAAAATCATATAAACCCTCATAGATGAACATAATCAACATTGTGTTCAATTTTAGGACCACTAAACCTATTCTTCAATAATTTACATGTTGAAAACTGTATAGATATTTTCACCACCATGAGGAGGCCTCAAAATATATCTTAGGAACAGACTCACTTTAAGAATGATTATTAAAAATCAGCTCAGATTATTTGGCCCTATCTCAGACCTTCTGATCAGAATCCCTAGGGCTAGAAGCCAAGTATTTACATTTTAAGAAGCTCCTGGGTTGGTCGTGGAATATACTAAAGAGTGGGAGCTGCTTATCTAAAGGCTAACATAAAATAAGTTTAAAACTCTTGCTTGGTGGTAGGGAACTATCAATTTGTTTTCCACACTGAATCTGTTAAACTGAGGTACTCTACAGAGAGAATCAGCACATTTTGTGCAGAGTAAGACTCTCTGATTTGCTAAAGTAAATAATAGCAAAATTAAGAAAGGGCTATAAATTGTAGTAATGCTGATAACTTGAAATCTCTAAAATGAAATAAATTACTGACTATTGCACTTTAAATGGATATTAGGGGTGTTTCAAATTACCAAATGTTTTGCCATTTTGATAAATTGGTTTTAATTTTTTATCAGACTATATTTAAGTACCCTGCAGTAACATGTGCCAGACAGTTCCATTAGGCATTTTCTATTGCATTTATTTTCCTTAATGTATAAACAATACAAACTAAAGGTAGTTTGAAAAGCATAGTGCTTAACTACAACATTGCTGAGAATAGTCCACTCTGGTTTGGGGGCTTGGTTCACTATATCTACCCTAGAAAAAATGTGAAAATAGAGGCTAAAGTGTCTTTAAAGTATTGTTTGATTCAATTTTGCAAACATTACTCATGAATACCAAGAGAAAAATAAAAATTATGCCTGGCTAAAATGAGACAATTTGATGGAGAAATGAGAAGTGATTTGGACTGCTGTATGCAAAAGAGAAGAAAAAAGTGTCATAAATGCACTCAAATCCTGAGAGTCTAAGGAAAGCATAATTAACTCCTTGGCACTGTGAGTTAGACTCTCCCTGTGTGTGGTTCACTGCCAGTAAAGGACATGCCTGGAACCGCTGGCCAAGAAGAATTATAGGCATTTGCTACTACTCTAAAATATTCATGTTTCAGCTGCAACACTGCATATTTTCTTTTGACAGATGTGCAAAAAAACCCTTATTTTTATTTCTTCCCTCCTGGCATAAGAATCCTACATCATCAACTCCTTCAGTTAAGGAATCTGAAATTTTTAATTGTAATTGTAGATTTAGGGCATTCAGCATTTTGAAACTGCCCCATCATATGAATTTGTTGTTTGGAGACTGCTTTTGTCCACTTACATTTCATTGACATGTTTTAGTACAATATCAGGTACAATGTCAAAACTATGGAAATTGTGCAAGGATCAACCCACCCAAACATGCCTCTAAACTGGAAATAAAAATATGCAAACCATAGTGGTCAGAGCTTTAAAGGCTCTACAGACCCTAAAAACACCTCACTGGTGATTAGATATTGAAAACAAAGAAGAAAATCTAAATGCAAAATACATGTGACAATATGCATCTTATATATAACAAAAATCATTTCAAAATTTTTTTCTCCTTACTGAGACAAATTTCTTTTCATTGTTACATAAAATTCAGAGTTGTTTCAGAAGAGCTAGAATTAATATATTCCTGACACTCACAATAAAGGAAGGAAAAATGTCATATGTGTCTTTTCCATTATTAGTGTAACATATTGATACTGATTGCTTTGTGTATCAAGAACCAAAAGGTAAATATTGCTTGTCACATAACTACATATTTGAAGAGTTGACCTATGACTGACAGTTCAATTGAAATAGGTACATATTGTTAATATTCTATGATTTTCTCATAAAATACTATTTTTTCTCCAAATGTATTCTTACAGATTAATCACCCAGCATATTTAGCAAAAAGTTCCAGAAACATGCCTTGCTCTCTGCTACCAGCAAGTCTCATCATACAAAACAAACCAAACATAGATATACAAACTTGCATTCGTTCATTCTGTTGCTATAACAAAATGCTTGGTGTGGGGAACTCCATAATGAAAAGAAGTTGATTCAGTGCACAGATTTTGAGAATGAATGTCCAAGATTGCAACACTTCACCTGTTCATGACAGGGAATAATCTGTGACAGAAGTATGTTCAGAAAAGATCACATGACAATCAGGAAACCAGGGAGCAAGCTTTCTCTTTTTATAACAGTTCAATGTAAAGTTACTCACTTTGTGAGACTAACATTAATCTCTTCCAAGGCAAAAATACCATAACCTACACTGCCTTTCAAAATGACCACTCTGAAGTTTTCAGCACATTAACTTTTGGGAAAAGGATCATTATTTTGAATCAAAGCACAGACATTTTCTCTTTTTGTCTTGAGGCCAACATAGTGCCTTATACCTGGCAGGTATTTGCCAGATGCAGGCTGAATTGAAATTAAATGTTACCTAAAGTTTGTCATATTAAATGATCATGAATTCTAGGCACCATTTTACCCATAGAATGGATTCTTTATCAGTCTGCTTTATAGTATTCTATTAGCCTTAACAAAACTTGATTTATTACGTATACTCTGTCACTAAATTATACTAAATACTGCACAGTACTTTTTTGTCAAATAAAAATAATGGTCATGGTTATTCAGGAAACACTAAATTTATTTTTTAAATTTGTATGCTTACTATCTTCTTTTGATAAAGAACCACATCATTTAAATTCAAAATATGATATTGGTCATGTAAACAACCCAATAATAATGATCCACTTAACATTTTAATAGAACTTGCAATTTTGAAGGTTTTATCAATATTATCTCCTTTGATTCTTGTAATGGCCACTTATAATATGTACAATACTAACATCACCTCTATTTAAATTTATTAATACTCTAGTGGTCCATATAATAATTATACATTAACCTACCGATGTAAACTGAAAGAGAAATATACTTCAAAAATTTCTCTGAATTATGCTGCATTTATTTATATTTTAATATATGTAATATTCTATTCTTGTTAAGAATTTTGTCCTGTATTTTGCTTTTTTTTTTGTTTTGAGGGAAGAGTCCTTCTGTCAAACATTCAGAAATGATGGGAGTAGTCTATGCGTGTGTTTTTTCTCTATTTACAAATATTTTGTCTAAATTGAATTTTAATGTAGGCATAATAATATAAAACATTTATTGATCAGATTTCTAGGGATAGTTCAGCTCATGTTTTCACCTGTGAAAGATTTACAAATACTGGGAATTGAGGATATAATTTTAAATGGAATGAATTTAATAAAAATTTTTTAATTATGTATTTTCATTTTAGAGGCTATCTTTAAAATATCATTTTTTCAGATTATAAATATGTAAGTTCATGTGTAAAAAAAAAAATTCTACTTTAAAGTCTCTGTCTCTGTTGGCTTGGGTTACCAGAACAAAATGCCCTTGGTTGCGTGGCTTAAACAAGGGAGACTTATTTTCTCTCAGTTCTGGAGGCTACAAAACCAGGATAAACTCTCGAGCTAATTTGGTTCCGGGTGAGTGCTATCTTCCTGTCTTACAGATGGCTGCCTCCATACTGTGTCCTCAGAAGCCCAGTTGAAGCGGGGCGTGGTGGGGGTGGATGTAGTGTCTCTTCTTAACAGAACACTAATCAAATTAGATAAGAAACCTGCTCTTGTGATTCACTTAACTGTAATTTCTTCCAAGGAAGGTCCATCTTCAAATACAGCCACTCAGAGGATTAGGGTTTCAAGATATGAATTTGACAGAGAGGCAAAAATATTCAGTTTAATATATTTTTTTATAGAACATGACTTTAGGTTATGAAGTCATTGTTTCTCAAAATGAGGATTTTCACACATCTTTTTTTCTTTATAAGAATTTTAATACACTATTTAAGTTTAAGGAAAACTAAGTTGTTGTATCAGTGCATTCAAAAAGCACATCATAGCATACTAGTTAGAGTGCTGGTGCTTTATGCCCTATAATTAATTTTGAATCTCACTTCTGATCCTTCTCATGTTTGTGAGCAAATTATACTGCCTCAGTTTATTGCTCTATAAAATAAGGGTCATGGAACTAGCACATTTTAAAATTATTTTAAGTATTAAGTGAAATAATTATTAAAATGGTTAAGCAAAGTGTTTTAAGCACATAATTCACATCATTGGTAATGTTGGATTATTTTTGAAAGAATGCTAATGCTTATCCTAAAAATGCATCACTAAATTGCTGCCACATAGGCTTTGGGGCTTCAATTGGCCAAGTCTTCATTTTAACGTTTTTTGAAACTAACATGTTCACTGTACAGTAGAAATGATTCTCTATCAATTCCACCATAGCCCAATTTTCTTAATGGTGGTTCCTCTCAACAAATGAATATATTTTTTCACTAGATATTCTTTTGTGTTGATATCTGACTCACCAGACAAAGCTACATCAAGGATGGCTTAGCATTTTTCCAAGAATGCATGGAATAACTTGAAAATTTCCTAGTCTCTGACTGAGGAGCAAAAATAGATTAATAATTTAAATTGCTTTCACCACCCACTAGGCACATGAATCTAGGCAGAACTACATTATTAGTGACAATAACCACTATTTATTTTTAGTATTTTTAAGCAAATATACTAGCATATTTCATTTAAAAAATATTTTAAATTCTATTTAATGCATTTGGGTTTTTCTTAATACTTTTGGGTTTAGTGCATAGGTTTGCATTTTATGCATGGAAAGTGTTTTGAGATGTGTACATAGGTTTCATCAAAGAGTCAAGGCCATCTTAAGCTCAAATGTGTAGCTAGTAACATTCACCCCCCTAAGTGAGGGAGAGGAAAGACAAGGTAAGTAAAAAAAAGAAGCAAAGATGAGATCCTGTAAAGAAGATGAGACCCTGAAGAGAAGATGCCTGTAAGAGTCAGCTTTCCTGTTTCTTGGGCAAAAAAACTGACACAACAGAGTGCAGGGGAAGAGCACCAGCAAGAGTTACGCCATGGAAGGCATATGCTCAGGGACCCACCTGCCCTCCAGCTGCACCCAACTTGCTAATAGCACATTCAGCTGTGAACATCAGTAGATAGTGTCATCATTATCCAACCACCTCCCCAGGAACTTCCTAATTCAGACAAGCTGACAAATATGGGTAGCTGACACAATCCTGATAAATATTTACCTTAACATTTTTAATAGCACTTGTGTTATAGTTGGGATGCAAAATGTCTTCTAAAAAACTCATTTTTAAAGACTTGGTTACAGATGGCTGATTAAATCATGGGGCTTGATGGCATTATTAGAATGTGAAGGAGGTGGTGCCTAGTGGAAGGGACTAGATCATGGGTCCATGAACTTGGTGATTATATCTGGTCCTCACTCTTCTCTTTGGTTCCTGATCATCATGAGATGAGCAGCTCTGCTCTATCAAATTCTTCAGCCATGATGCTCTGCCTCACTGCCAGCCCAGAAACTAATGACTGAAACCACAGGAACCATGAGCCAAAATTAATCTTTCCTCCTGTAAATTGTTTTTCTAAGGTATTTTGTTACAGTGACAGAAAGATCACTAACACAGTTCCTATCTGAATTGTGCTGGACTGAGTCCAAATGTAAGATGTCCTTATATCGGCTGTGTCAGTTCATAAAACAATTAGCCCAATAATTCCATTGTTGTCTGACGAACTTTTTAATCAAGAAAGAGGGTTGAATGCATTGAGGTAAACCAGATACAGGTTAGCCTTCTAAGCCATTACGGCCTTTCCAGCACTAAATAGTAAATCAATACTTCTTAAGTAACACCAACTCCTTTTAGACCCATTTTCTGGACTTTAAAACAACTCTCTAGAGAAAATAAATTCACCAGAGTAGGCTGAAGGCCAAGATCCCTTATGTTTTGTGAGTGTAGAACTACTCCGTGTATTTTTTTCTCTTTTGATACCAAACAAATATACAGATGTTTATAGACTTCCTTTCTTGTTATATTTATATCGTAATTCTCATCCTTTTATGCTGTAACCCCTGACTTCTCTCTTCACGATATTGCAGCTACTCATCTCTTTTTTTCTGTGAACAAAACCTACTTGTTATATTTTTGTATTCATTAAGCATTCACTTGAAATTTTATCTCTCATGCAAAATACCCAGTCATCAGGTGCCCAATAACTGTAGTCTAAAAGGCATTTGAATTTATAATTAAGACAGAGTTGATGACCTAGATCTCTAAGCAAAAGCTATCCTTGGAAAATCAGGAGAGAAGAAATGAGAAGAGAATAGAGATGATGCAAATTTGTGTTTTGAGATATTTAAATATTTAATTTAACTTTTCTATATTAGTACGTACTTCCCAGAATGATCTGTGCTGGCCTAAATTAATCTGTCACACACCTTTCGTCTAAGCTGGCACAAGCAGGTAGACCTTGAGCTGCATGTGCTTCTTATCAAAACAACCTCTGCCTTCTTTTATTTCTTCTTTCAGAAAACTGAGAAAAACTTCCAGGGCCCTATTTATTCTTGACCCAGCTTAACTTGTATTATGCTTAGAAAAGAAAGGCTTAGTCTTTGACAGCTTGGGCAGGTTATGGAGAGCCACACTTGACAATATTTATGTACTACCAACTGCAGTATAATTTAAGTTCAAAAGCTTGCCATATAAACAAGAAAACCTGTGTCACTCATAACATGGTGTTAATAAGTTTCATTTCTAAAGTTCAAATCTTTTGGCTTTGAATAAAGCAAGAAGGTATTTTGCTCCATGTTGCAGGAGGAATGGAATACAAAGACTGTGGAATAGAAAGCAAAGAGAAGAAAAAAAAAACTTTCAACAAATAGAATGAGAGTTTGACTTTCAAAGGCATTAGAGATAAGGGTCAAGACAATACTCTAAAAAGAAGGTAGATAAGAAAACAGTCAATTTTGCAAGTTTACCAAAGGATTTGTTGACAGAGCAAGCTTTTTTTTGTTTTGTTTTGTTTTGTTTTTTGCCAAGGAGAGGTACTAATTTGGAATGTTGTCACCTTCTGACAATGTAGTCCTGCCTGCCCTCCTCCTACTGGGAAAAAGAAGAGAAGTTGAATCCAGAATCCAAGTCTGAATGAATCACTACTAAATCTGAAGCATGGGCACAGGTCTTGGCAGACTGTGGGTACTCTGATACCTTATTGCTGAGCAACTGAATGAAGATGAGCATCAGTTTTATCTTATTTATTTTTTTAAATGTGATGATAGAGCACAGGATGATGAAGGAGATAGTTCATATCAGGGGTTGTTAGAGTGCAACTTTTGGGGCAAATCTAGCCTGCCATCTGTTTTTGTAAATAAAGTTTTATTGAAACACAGCCATGCTCATTTGGTTATTTATTGCCTGTGGCTGCTTTCGCACTACAACTTGCATAGTTGAGTAGTTGCCACTGAGACCATCTGTCCTGTAAAGCTGAAAATATTTACTATCTGGCCCTTTACCAAAAAAGTTTGCTGAATCTTTGTCTATATTAAGGGATTGGGAGATTTCTTTGTGTTTAAAATAATTTGGGAATCAGAAAAATTTGAGGCTGTTTCAAGGCAGAGCTTAGAACAGGAAGAAGACAGGTTTGTTTATTTGTTTGTTTGTTGTAAAGGCAGAGTAAGGAGAGCTGGAAAGAAGTGGTAGAGACACAAAAAGTGAGATGAACGATTGTCAAAGTAAACTTTTCTGATTTTAAGTAGGGCTGTGGTTTGAGTAGTTGTTTCCTCAAATTCAGGTGTTGAAAAGTTGGTTTCAGCAGTGTTGGAGGGGAGGCCTACTGCGAGGTCTTTGTATTGTGGAGGTGGAGACCTTATGGATTGATGTAGTTATCATAGAAGTGGATTATTGACTGAGAAACCAGATTGTTAATTAATTCTGTTCCTGGTGTTGTTTCTGTACTGTACTCCTGTGCTCACTTGCTATTCATTTATCCACCATGGGTAACACTGTGAATCTCTGGCTGGGTGCTGCTGTTGTGGCCTTGGACTTCCCAGCTTTCCAAATCATGAACCAAAGACATTTCTTTCTTTATGAATTTGTGACTTACTCAATCCATGTGATTCTGTTGTACCAAGAGAAAACTAATTAACACACCTAGTAACAGCCTTGGTTGACTTGTTCTTCACAAATGCTGGACATTACTTCTCTCTTTCAGGATTAAAAGAAAAACACCCCTGAAATACTAAAAGGAAAGACCCTTACTTAGAAAATAACTCAGTGATGGGTGCAGGAGGCTGCTTTCCGCTTACACTACCCTGCCCTGTAAGAACAGCAGATTTGATTTAAACCCATGTTCCATCTTATCACAGAGTGCATGGGCTTTATTATCAGTATTTTTTAACAGGAAGGTGAGGAAAATGGAATTTTGTAGCTTCTCTTTCTCAAAATTAAACTGAGGGTGACAGATTCTGAAAAAAACCTTACTGATTTCTTCTCCTGCCCCGTTCTTTTTCCTCCTTCCTCCAAGAAGCCAAAAACACTAAGTACGGCTATGTTTAAAAACCATGCTAATTTCAGCTGTTTATGTGCATTGCTCATCTGTTATGCCAATAATATCATGCAGCACAAACTATAATTTTTAATACCATGAAAATTGCATGCATTAACTTGCCAATGATTTTTATTGTCTATTTTCTGTGGACTACTCAGTGAATATGCAGACAAATAAGTGCATTCCTGTTAAGTCAGAAAAGTCTATTAATGTCCCGATTCTTTCACTGAATTATGTGTAATCTACGTAAATTAATTATTTCAGTTTTAGTTTTCTCATCTGTGAAGAAAATATTAAATTTACAGAGTTACTGTGAGTATCAGAAAAGATGGTATGAGAGCAAAAATAGGAAGTTACTGATATTTTGCTCTTGAAGCATGATATGTCATTCCCTCAGTCAAAAGAAAGAAAAATATATTTTGTGTGAGTAGGTGGATATCACCTGAAAATATTCTCTTGCTTTATTCTCTCTTTCACACATCCTGTTCCTACTGAAATCACCCCAAAAGCAAGGAAGGGATAATGATGGGGGAATATTTCTATCCATCTCTTCCCTTACTTGATCACAATTGTAGGAATTATTGTCTTAGATTCTGAAAGAGTTGAATGTATGAAAGATTATATATTACCATTAACTGAGAAGCAATTCTTAGGCTGTTAATCAATGTTAACACATTTATCCTGACCTAAAGAAAGCTACACAATCTTTAGAGGATAAAGTAACAGCTGGCAGAAATGAGCACAGCCCAAGAATAAGACTTCTTGAAAACTTTTAAAGTTATATTTTATTTATTCCAGTGTGAATTTCTAGGTTCCAGTTGTAGTTTTGATGTTAAATCTACAATGATGATGACTGGTACTTTTGTGAAACTTAAACTTCTCGACTTAGCAGCTAATAATAAAATACCCAATTTACTATTTCATGCATTATTTATCTTTTTGCTTTTGCAGAGACTTTTCAAAACTCAAATATCATGAAGGTTATAAAAATTTCAATTTTAAACAAGTAAGAATATTTCTGTATATTCTTAGGAATAGTCTACCCTGTTAACTTCCATTTAAAGCCCAATTATTCAAAAATGTTATAGATGGCTCTAAGTCTTAGGGGAAAAATCAGCAAGACTTTAAGTGTCCATTTGCTAAAACTAAATGATAATGAAATACCCAGAAAAGCACACATGATATCTATCCAAGAATACTAAATTAACTCATCATATAGGCCAGCTAAGACGAGATATTCACAAAACATTTCCTATGTCATGAAAAAAGATCAAACGTTGAAAACATAAATATTCTTAAGCTATGCAATTTGTTGAAGAAAAGTACATAAAATACTTACTAAATTAACAAAATACCAGAGGATCATTTAAAATATTTAAACAAAATAACAGATATCCATTCTGTAACAGAGTTTATAGCTATTATTAGCATAGTATTTAATAGTAGTATTTTTAATAAGCAATTGGAAATTTTAACACAAAGACTAGATGTCAAATAATGGTCACTTGATCAAAAATTTTAAGTTCAAAAACTCTTGTTGGTAGGCTAGGAATTTTTTAGAAAATGACTAAGCACTTTTTCTATCTTTAGAATTCAAGCATCAAGGTGAGGACTGTGAGGAAATATATACTCTTGCCACACACAGAGATACATACAGTTATCTTGCATGACAAAAATGTAAATACAACATCTAGAATTTACTGGGATCTCATGATAGATGAGGCACTACACCAAGTACTTTATAGGAATTGTCTTATTTAATCTTTCTCAGAAACCATGAATAAAAGGTCTATTACTATTCTCATCTTACAGATGAGAAAACTGATGATTAGAGAGCTCAGATATCCATCCTTTAGTCATGCAGCTGAGAACCAGAGAGCCAAGATTCAAGTCCATCTTTTTCAATACCATCATTTCAGTATCTTATAATTTCAGTGGAGTAGTTAAACCTGCATGGTCTAGGAGCCAAATGCCTGGATTTAAATAGTGGCTTCTCATTCTGTGACCTGGAGGAAATGATTAAATCTTTAACGATAGTGTGGTAGATTTAGATAGAGGTGAATTTGGAGAACAGAAGCACCATACAAGTAGAGACAGGAGGGATCCAAAGAATGCTAGCTGGAAAGAAGGTGTCTTAGTTACTGTTCTCGTTGCTGAGACAAAATACCCAGCACCCACAAGTGAAGGGAAGAAAGGTTTATTTAGCTCACAGTGTGCGAATGTTTCAGTCCATAATTGGCACAGCAGACAGGCATTGCAGAGGGGAAATGGTTCATATGGTAGGTAGAAGGTAGAAAAGCAATAAGGGACAGTCACAGCCCTTTCTATCCCTTATATTTATCCAATATGCGAATAGCACTCACACCTTTAATTATAGTTCCCTCAGTCCTAGAACTGCACTATGAACCACTTCCAGCACCGCTCACTCTGGATCTACACACATCTGTGAAAGCCCTACTTAGGACCACATGAGGCTTTGTGGGGGCATCTAACCAAAGAAGAGATGCTGGAGAGCTTAAGAACAAAACTAAGCTTGAAAGCAGATTCTGATATGTGGCACCAAAAACAAAGCGTTCTTATTTTATTGTGTAAGAAACTGGGTAGCATAAAAAGTTGAAATTAACAGCTTAAATTAATATGTTCTCAACTGTTTCTGTTTGATTACAACTGAGAAAAATTCCTTCCCTCAAACCTCTGGGTCTGTGTTTTAAGAATCTATTTTAAATACTTCAGCAAGATACAAGGTAAATATTCATACTTTTATTATGTATTTCTGGGCAGTATTAACCAAAACTTAGTAAATCAGAAAGGATATTAAAACATCTAGAGAATAGTTGTTAATATTTGAAAAACCATAAGAAATCCTCTTTTTTCACATTTCTTTCCCCCCTTAGCAATGGAATGAGATAAAAAAAAAATCAAAATTGACTTTATTACTTTCTATTCTGTGTTACTGAATGACCTGCTGTTCTAAACTATGTATTTTGAGGTAATTTGATTGTTAATAGATATATGAAGGCAGCTCAGTAAACCCAGAAATGTATTTTCCATGTTATCCTATATATAGCTATTAAACAAATACATTTTTACCTCTCTCATGAGATTACTCTTTGAAAAATAACTCAGTGTATTTAGGTTGTGAGAAAGTAAACTGTCTATATTCTCACGGTTTTTACATCATTCATTTTTCAGATGAAAAAAAGAGGACTTCTATTTTTTTAGCTATAGTAAAACACTAGTTGTTTATAAATTTCATATGCAACCTACCAAATGGTGCTACAATTCTTTATGTTCTACCTAAGATTTGAAGAAAGCATGAATATTACTTCCATGTAATCTGTTGACTTTGCAAAATATTAGACACTGCTAAAGTCACTTCCAAACAAAATACATAATTTTGTCTCATTCTTCTAGATGGCTGAAGGTGCTTCAATTACTTTTGTTTTATATAATATCATTGTAATAAAATTCAATTTTAACTGAAATATTAGGCCAAAAAAAAAGAGAGTTGAAGCAAATATTACATGTTATAGCCTGGCAATGCAAGGTGTGAGTGTATTTTCTGACCTTCTCTCCCACTCAGGAATAGGATGTCAGCACTCTCACCTTGCCTCCTTTCTGTTTTGCCATATTTCTTTTTAGATATACAAAAAAATTTTAGGCAGAAAATTCCTCATATGATGAACCGAAGTAGAGTGTCCTTTATTCATATTTTGACTTACATGAAGGAAGGGAAGCAGGTTTCCATGATCGAATCCATCTTCAGGAAAGAGTTTATCTTAAAAATTTTCAATATATTCATGTACATTTGGGAACCTCTGAGGTGAGATAACAGTGGCAGCATTGTTAAAGTTACTTTATCACAGGATCTCCTTTCACAGACTGCAGGGCAGGACGAGCGCTCTGAGGGATCCACTTGAGAAATTACTGAGAAAATGAGCCCATTTTCTTCCATGGACACACAGTAGGTTGCATTGAGGGACAGCTGATGTCTTAAACTGCTATTTTTGTTTAGTATGAGTTGTGTTAACCCAGAGAGTAACCACCTATTAATGGAGTCTTTCGCTCTGTTTCTGAGCAAAAATATCCTAGGCCAGCTGGCCAAGATGCGTATAAGTTACACCTGAGTCACTGGGTCCTGCAGTGTGTGGATTCCAACAGAAACACGTGTCTCTCAGTCAAATGTGAAGTTGTTCTTGACTTTCCCTGTCTCATGCCTACCCTGGTTCCTCCATTCCTGCACGTACCTGCTTCATGCTATGCTTTGCCTCTGCTCTGTATCACAGAAGTTTGGTGGTGTCATACTCAGACTTGGGTGCTAGAGTCCCACACACCCACTTGAGTTTCCCCAAAGTTATAGCTTATACTGTACTTCTAGTTCTACTAAAAGGTTGATCTGGGGACATTGTTCTGAAATTAACTCACAGAAACAAAACCATCAAACAGACTTGGTGCTGGAAGAGGATGGTATATGAGGTGAAAACAACTTCATGGATAATGAGCATCAGGTGAATAGAGATTAATAATCTTCTAGGCTGCTTGCCTTAGTCCATTTCTGACACTGTAATTAAATGCCACAGTGGATTGGGTGATTTATAAAGAAGAACGATTTATTTATCTTATGGTTCTGGAGACTGGAAAGTCCAGTACCAAGGAGCCAGCATCTGGTCAGGACATTATGATAATATGTGGTAGAGAGTATCAAAAGGTGTAGCAGAGCAATCAAGCTAGAGAGAGAGTTTTTCTAATAGCAAAGCCACTGTCTCAATTACTCATTAATCCAGTAATCCACAAAAGATTAATCATTTGTAAGGGCAGAGATCTCATGACCATAAAGTCTCCTATCCACATACTATTCGCATATAAATTTGAGGGTTATGTTTCCTACATATGAGATTTTGAAGGCAAATTCAAACCATAGCATTCTGTGAAAAATCACCAAAATTTTATTCCTTATAATAAGCCTATTATCTGATTTTCTCAGGTAAAAATTGCAAAATAAGCCTCATAGGAGTTAGAGTCGAGGCTTGGAAGAACAGGAGGCCTTCTGAAGATTCCAAAGGGATCTTTTCCAGTCTCCAGAGGCTTCCCACATTTCTGGGGTTCTGGTTGTGTCAGAGATCTGTTTCTATTATTATACTTCCTTTTTTGGACTCTGACTTCTCTTTCACTTATAAGCACCTTTGTGACTACATTGAACCTATCCAGAGAATCCAACATTATCTTTCTACTGCATAATCCTCAAATGCATCAAGAAAGCCCCTTAGCTATGCAAGGCAACATATTCACATGTTCTAAGAATTAAGATATAGACATCTTGGACTGATGGGGTGGGACATTTTTCTTATCTGCCATAAATGGAAAAATAAAATGGAGAAAGATACATCTTGACCCACAAGAAACACAGATAGCTAAACTAACACTGTTAAATGAATTTCTCACGTGGAACCCTAGCTGCCCTGCCTGCCTCCCTCTGCACCCCGTGATCTCATCCTTTTTTTCCACCATGAACAGGAAATTTTTCTGAAGTTCATCTCAAAGATAATGAGCTAACCCAGGATAATGAGTTCTTCAGGCAGGCCTGCGTCATCACTTAGGATTTCTATTGAAGGGATGCCCCACTTGTATTGACCTTGGTAGCCAGTGAGTTAGCTGTGGAGAATTGGTGGGCAGGTAGGCAAGGATGGAGACCCCACTGGGAAGATGTTTTGTGAAGAGATCCTCTAAAATCACTCCAGGCAGAAAGTTGTCTTAACCCACTTCCTCTTATGTAGTCCTGGCTCTAGAGACAGAATTTTTCTAACGATTAAGCAAAGAAGATACTAAAAGGTCTCTTCTGGCTATAGCTTCATCTTGTATTCATGAAGAAAATTGTGCCTTTTAGTGTCAAATATTGATTTAAGGATCACCAGAAGCTTTAGCCCTACCAGTTTAATGAGAAAATGGAAAATGAGACTGTTCCCAGTAATTTTTCAGATATTTAAATCCAGCTATGGAGATGTACTTATACTCCCGTAATAGCTCAGTATAATACTAATACTACTTATACTGTTCCCTCTGATTACAGTGTTTGTCACTTGGCTGACTTTTATCCATTTTTGTTTGACTCTATTGTTCTGAGTGCTTTCATTGCTTCTGATGCTTTCTATTTTGCAGCACCACAATACTATTTGTGCACAACCTTTCTCTGGTCCCAAGGTGAGTCATGAGCTTCATTCTTCTTGAGATCCTCAATGCTTGGGTAAGCAGATGAAACCAGCCTCCACACCAGCAGTTTACAGGGAGCCACAGAAAGGGAGCAGTAGGCACAATACCACTAGGAACCACAAAAGCACCAGAGAGAATTCTAAAAGTGGCAGAAGGAGGGTACAGACCTGGCAGATAGCCATCACACATTTATATTTGCTTTGCAATATTTTAATGTGACACTGCATGTATTATACTCCTTGTTATTTCTCCATCAAACCCCAACCAAATGCCTGATATACAGGAAGATTTATATGTGCTTACTGACTGATAGATTGACTGACTGTTTATCTGTGCCTAAATATAACCCAAAAGGCAAATCATGTATTAGTCTATTTTTGTTACCATCATGCACTACACAAATGTGGGTAACATATAATGAAAAAAGCCTTATTTTGGTTCATCTGGCAGTGCCTCTTGCTAGCAGAGTTCTAAAGCACTGCAGAGCATTGCATGGCAACAGACAGGAAATGTCTCTGTTTCTGATCCCCCTCCCTCTTTTCACAAAGCCACCAGCATTGAATCATGGGATTTTATCCCAAGAAACCTATCTAATCCTAATCATTTCCCAAAGAATCCACTCTAAACATCTTGGCTGGATTAAGTTTATCTCCTCTTAACACTTCACAACGGGAATTAAGTTTCATCATAATTTCTGGAGACAAACTATATCTAAACCATGTCAAGGATATATAAAAATGTTGAAATTAAATTATTCCAAAGCCACATAATCATAGTGACATATAGATAGAGAACCAACATTTACTGGTTTTCTACAGTGACAAGGCTCGAGGAACATATAGAGAGTGTCAATAGCCAAGGTATAAAATAAATAAAGCCTTCTCTTAAGATTATCATTGTTAACAGAATAAGTAGGAAAATGTCAAAATGATGCAACAATATATATTTGGCATTAAGTATAGTGGAAAGTGTTCCTATTTGGCCTTCTGGAGTCCACGGTAAATCACAGCAAAAGTGGGTCGTAGGCTGAAGAGATACCATGGATTACTTCCCAGCTGCCATTTAAATCTCTTTCATTGAGTAGCATTCATGAAGTACAGTAGATGAGGTTGCTCCAGGAATGTATTTATGCTCCCAGTCAGAGGACACCCCAGTCACAGCAAAGCTTCTGAATTCTATGAGGTGGAAAGCAAAACTGTATGTTGCTATTGACAGTTGTCTTGCAAGTATAGAGAAACCAACTTTAAGATGAAGCTAATACACATAGAAGCAAGCTAAGAAATTCAAGAAGAAATAGAATAAATCCTCCATTTTACCTGGATATGAAGCCTTTCTTCTCAGTTCTGGGAACCAGTATACTCTCCATCCCTTCTCTGGTTTGAGTTCAGCTTGCTAGAAAAAGGACCTTGGTGGTACAGAAGAAGCACTTATGTCCCTATCCCATATGCTCTTTAGTTGCTCTGGTGCACAGAAATGGGTAGGAAGCCTTTTCAGAAGAGCTCACCCTAGAAAGAATTGACATCACAAACATTTACAATAAGATACACAACATATGGTAGAGGTAACAATATTGACATAAAACACCAGATATGAATACTGCTGAAATGTGAGAGGGATTCTAACAACCAAATCCAATAAAATCCATTGCACAAAAGCCATTCTTTTACAAGAATAGTGTAAGAGTTGAAAGGTAATAGGTGAAGAGCTAAAAAATGCAGTGATGTGTTCATTTAGCAGAACAGGAGCATTTGAGAATTGGCAAAGGTAGAATTGTTTCTCTGTATCATCTCTGATGGGATAAATGTGGAATTTTTACCAAAGAATTACTTTTCATTGAAAGCAAATGATCCACCAGCATTAAAACAAAACAAATCAAAAAAGAAACAACAGGTGGTGAATACAACTCAAGACATTAAATTTCCATGAGTCATTGGAGCCAGATGGTGTGCATTTAAGAATTCTGAAGAATTTAAGATCAAAGCATTTTAGATACTAACAACATAGGCAATTTATCATATAAAACAACTATCAGACTTAGGGAGATTGCCAACTATATTATCTGACACTATTAAGAAGAGCACAAATTGTTCAGGCAATTCAATTAATTCAAAGAAACCTAAAAATTCATTGAACAACAAGTACAAACCAATGCTCTAGGGAGTAGGCACTCAAAGATCTCGAAGACAAGGTCATGTCCTCCATAATCTCATGACTGAGAGGACTAGCATGTTTTCTGGAGCCATCAAATTTATATAATGTCAAACATTTCCTATAAAGAGAACAATCTTTAAATAATTTCCTGATAACATTTTATTTGAAGGTAAATTGGCCACAAATCAGATGATAGAAATCATTCTAGTTAGAATGAAAAAAATGAAAATGAAAAAATCAAAATGAAAAAAAGGGTTTTTTTGATGGTTTATGATTTGTAGAGTCACTTGAGGAAGAGACTTTCAGTAGAGCTACCAGGAACAACTTCTACAACAACCATCTAGAATGAGCCTCTGTGAGAAACACTGCCTCCACAATGATTACAGCGTTAGAAGCAGCAGGTTGCCAGCTCCAGCCAGAACTATTATCTGAATCCTCCCACAACTTCTACCCACAAAATGAATAACCCCGTCCTGCCTTTCAACAGTAAAACTGAACATAGGAAATGCTACTCTGACTTCCACAGAAGATTCACATATCTGCAAGGACATGCTTGCCAGTGGAAACAGTGGAAGGCAGAAGAGCATGAGGCCTACCTCAGGATTTCCACTTCTGTCTTCCAGCTCTCAGAAGCACACATTGATGGGTAGGGGCAAATGGGTCAGGGAAAAGTAGATTTGAGCAATATTGCATAATGGTGCACTATCAAATATCAAGATATACTAAAGGAGAGTGGAATGGAGTTTGACTAAAAGACAATGGGCTATTGCTTAAATGTCTCCCCTGGAAGTTTGTGCATTAGAAACATAGTCCCTTGTTCTCATGAACAGATGATGTTGCTATTATAGCTGTAGGTTCTTTATTGCAGCAATGGCTTTGTTACAAAAAAAAAAAAAAAAAAAAAACAAGTTCTCTGTGGTTGCTTACTTTTGCATCATGTAATGCACCCTACCTAATTGTCATACAGAAAGAAGGTCCTTACGTGATGCTGATACCATGCTCTTGCACTTCTCAGCTACAAGAAGTTTGAGTTAAATAAGACCTGATTTTTAGAAATTAGTCTGTGATGCTCAGTTACAGCAACAGAAAACCATCTAAGACACTATAGTCTGCCAACAATGAATACCTTACTTATCTTCCTATTCACAAGGCCGTAGTTCTTTACTCATCTTCATGCACAAACCACTCCCAGGCAATTTCTCTTCTTGCCACACTGTTTA
Organism: Dolichotis patagonum; assembly: GCA_004027295.1. Taxonomy (NCBI): domain Eukaryota; kingdom Metazoa; phylum Chordata; class Mammalia; order Rodentia; family Caviidae; genus Dolichotis; species Dolichotis patagonum. The sequence continues at coordinate 12,020 of PVJX010005994.1, read as the reverse complement.
CTATATTTACCCCCAACCTCTAGGGAGTAAGGCCAAAACTTCAGAATCAGCAGTAGGCTCTCTGTTTTTCACTCTGTTGTCACTCAGTTATTTAACCTTGTTAGTTCTTGCTCAGATGCCACTGTTTATGATTAGGGTCTCAAAATTTTAAGCAAACTAATATTAAATTTATTTAGTAGTAATCTTTAAAAGATATCTTCACATATCTTCTGTAATTATCTGTCAAAATAAATGTCTTGTAATGTCAACTCTCTACTTAAAGCTCTCCAATGACTCTGGATGTCTGCGATACAGTACCTAAGCTTCTCAGCAGAGCAATCAGCACCCCTCTAAATTAGAGACTAGTTTAAGTTTTCCATCTTCTCACTTTTCCGTGTAATAACTATGAACTTCTCACCACTCTCCAGATACACTGTACTAGCCTGTGTCTGTTCTATGTACGTTATTTTCCCCATCATGGGCTGCACTTCCTTAGTTAATGAATGTTTATTCTTTTTTCAAGATTCAATTTAAGTATTGTTTTGCAAACTTTCCCTAGCAGAGTTTATCTTTTACTGATCTTCATTACTATAATGTATTCCTCACACTGCCATTCAAGTGCTTCATAATGTACACATTTTTCATTCTGTTCTCAAGAGAGAATATTCTTAAAAATAAATAGAATCTCATCCAGATTTAAGAACCTTTTCTCCTCCAAAACCAACCACAGGAGTTGGCTCACTCAAAAGTTTCATTAGGTACTTACTGAATAGCCAGATGAAGAAAACATAAAAAGATTATAAAGAGCCTGTTAAAATGAAAGAATTCAAATTTAAAAATATAACAATCTGTTATGATAAAATAATAGTCTTCTTTTCTTACCTGACTCCAAAAGAAAGAAATAAAAGATGTAGTGGAATTGGTATAGCATTCCTTTTTAGATCTGCTCAGTCTCTAAAAGATGTAAACTTGGCAGCCTGACTTGGAAAGGTCAAGCTGAGAACACACAAGTTTTTTACAGGAAGCTTTGGCTCTCTACCCAGAGTGAGCCAGCACAATTGCAGAAGCCTAATACAGCTTTTCTTGGACAATGTGAATGTTTAGATTATAGTAGCAAGATGGCTCCAGGGAAAGCTATTGACTCTCACATACACCCAAAAGTAAGAAAATCTACTCAAATCCAAAGAGAACTCATTAAATTGAAGAGCAACTAGGTTCCTTGCTGTATTAATTCAAATAATTATGAGAAAATCATAACCTGCCAAGGCATTGAGGAGAGTCATAGGCTCATATTTGTTTCTTTGAGGAAAAATAAAATGGTGCTTGATGTTATTCTTACAGGCATTTGCCTTAGAGCCTGGTTTCCCGAAATAGGTGCTAAAAAATACTAACTAGGGAGTTCATGGTTTAAAAAGTCTGGAAAAAGTCTTCTGGGAGCATCTGAAAGACAATTGGCATGGTAAGTCCCTGAGAAGTTCTGTTAAGTGTTAGTGTTATCCTTATTACTTTTTTTTTATTTTAAAGAAAATAAAACAAAAGAGGGCAGAACAAAGCAGATCAGAACAGAACAACATAAGCAACACAACACTTTACAATAAGACAACCGGACGGTAACAGTAGATGTCAAAATATCTCTTTCTCTGCTATAGTTGAGCATAGTTTCAGATACAATAATATCAACATAATACAATAGTATAAAACCATTCAAGAGAATGAAAGAATTACAGGACATTCTGAACCGAATAACTATGATCAATGGCTACTACAATATCTCATTTTGAATAAAAAGATTTGTTTATACTATCACATATATTAAAATCCCAGTAAGACACAACATGATAGAACCGATGGTAATAGCAGAGTAGAAGCATGGTAGGACTTCTAAGGAAGATGATATTTAAATCATCAATGGCTGCCATAATGTTTTGTTTTCTTCAAAACTGCTGTTCATACCATCACACATAATAAAGTCAAACAAAACAGAATAAAACCATTCCAGCTGATGAATAAAAACATTGAAAGGCTTCAAAGCAATGAAATGGGAAATCACGATTACTATAAAATCTTATATACTCTTACCAACTCTCATACTAGGGAGACTATACGGTATTTACACATGTGAGTTTGGTTTATTTCGCTTATGAGTATGGTCTCAAGTCATGTCCATTTATTTATAAATATCTCAATGTGATCATTCTTTATAGCTGAATAGTACTCCATTGTATAAAAATACCACAACTTTTTAATCCATTCCTCAGTTGATGGGCACTTAGTTTGTTTCCAAGATCTGGCTATTACAAATTGTGCTGCTATAAACATGGGTGCACATATATCAGTGTGGTATGATGTTTTCAGTTCTTCTGGGAATATGCCTAGAAGTGGAATAGCTGGGTCAAATGCGACTTCCAAACCCAGCTTTTTGAGGAATCTCCAGACTGACCTCCACAGTGGCTGCACCAGTCTACACTCCCACCAACAGTGTAGAAGAGTTCCTTTTTACCCACAGCCTCTCCAACACTTGTTGTTGGTAGTGTTTTCTATCCTGACCATTTTTTCTGGGGTGAGATGGAATCTCAGTGTAGTTTTAATTTGCATTTCTCTAATGCCTAATGATGATGAACATTTTTTCATGTATTTATTTGCCATTCGTATTTCTTCATCTGAGAACTGTGTATTCATTTCATATGCCCTTTTTTGGATTGGGTCTTTGAATTTCGAGGGTCTGATTTTTTTTAATTCTTTATAAGTTCTAGACAGAAGTCCTTTGTCTGAGGAACTGTCCATGAAGATTTTTTCCCAATTTGTGGGTTTTCTTTACACTCTGCTCAAAATCTCTTTTAACATGCAAAAACTCCTTAATAAGATACAGTCCCAGTTATTGATTCTGGGAAGTATTTCCCGTGCAATTTGATCTTGTTCATGAATTCTCTACCTACCCCTATATCTTCGCAGTTTTTACCTACTTTGTCTTCCAACAGATTTAGTGTTTCCGTTTTAAGATTTAGATCATTGATCCATTTAGATTTTAGTTTAGTACATGGTGATAGGCATGGGTCTAGTTTTAGTCTTCTGCATATGGATATCCAATTTTTCCAGCACCATTTGTTGAAGAGACTGTGATTCTTCCAGCGAACATGTTTGGCCCCTTTATCAAAGATAAGGTGGTTGAGTGAGTTTGTGGTTGTGGTTGTATCTCCCAATCTATTCCATTGATCTCTAGGTCTGTTTTTATTCCAGTACCATGTTGATTTTATTACTGTAGCTTTGTAGTATAATTTTAAGTCAGGGATTGTGATGCCTCCTGCCTTGCCTTTGTTGCTTAGAATTGCCTTTGCTATTCTAGGTCTCTTCCAGAGAATTTCCAGATGAATTTTAGGAGTGATTTCTCTAGATCTATGAGGTATATTGTTAGTGTTATCATAAAGCCAGTGATTCTCAAATATATTTTGTTTCTCTTGTCATCTTGCTGAGCTCGTGCTCATTACTATTGTGTGGAATGAAGAGGGTAGCAAAAGAAAGCTCAAGTTTGGAGGGCTATGAAAGGAGTGAAGGTCTAGATTAGGGTAGTATCCTCTGACTATAAAGAAAAAGGAAACAAACCAACCCTATAATGATCATCCCTCTCTGTGAGTTCAACCATGGCATCAAAATGATATATACAAGACCTTAATTCCTATAACCTGTGAAAATGACATTATATAGAAAATGAATAGATACTACTTAATATGTCACAAAATGTGATTACAGTAGGGAGGGATCTTAAGAGCATGCGAGCAGGCCCTAAGTACAATCATTTGTTAAAATACAGAAAAGACCATGTGAATACAGAGGTAGAGGCTGACATAACCAGGCAGGCATCAAAAGCTGTCTGAATTTTTCTCTAGTGCTCCAGTCAGCATATATACTCTCAAGAGTGTGATTTCAGACTTCTGTCCTCCAAAACTGAAAATAAATTTTCTTTGCTTCAAGCCACCAAATATGTGGTGATTTGTTATAACAGCCACAGGAAGCTAATACGCCTTAACTGAGCACCTCTCTGGCTGAGGCAATGTGCTGCTCACCTCCACAATGTTCCCAAAGGTAAGGGATAAGCCTGCCACTTCCATCTCTGCCATCCTGATCTTATTTAATAGCTTGCTGTCATACTTCTTGAACCTATTTATGTATAATAGCCTATATAATATCTTGAGGCAATGGGATTCATAAATTTACTACCAACTATGAATAGCATCTTAGTGTATGGACTTTTTATGGCACAGTGCATTTTCATGATGAATCCATTTGTCCTTTTTTTCAACTTTTGCTTAATGCTTCTATCATTAGCTTAAATAAATGTGTGAGACAATTGAACTGCAGTAAATAGGGCAGAGGTCAGAAAAGAAAGCTTGAAGCAGTCTCATATTCATGAGACACATAAAAGGCAGCTTTTTCTGAAGTTGAACCCTTTTGTGACAAAGATCTTGTTAGAGTACAGAGGTTCAAACTGGACAGCATGTCAGAGGAAAACCTTGAAGGCAAATATTCATCTTGGGAATGTTTCAAGTGGAACTGACCTAACCACAAAATCATGCAGTCATAAACATTAAACTCAGCACAGGAATTCTCCCCTGTGGGATACCAAGAAATATTTCATTTTGGTTTGTAAAGGGAAAACGAATATTCCATTGCATCAACATTATTGCACAAAACTCAATCACATTGGTGAAGGAAGGACTCACCCTGTAAACATGTCTCATTGTTTGTTTTGTCTCTTTCATCCCATGTACTACTGAAAGAGTACAACTTATTTTTAAAAATTAATGTAACATAAAGAATTAGAAATTGGAGTCTATATGTGTAAGTGCCAAATAGATATTATAAAGCAGAGCACAATAAAATTTTGGTTACTCAGCATTAGTTAAGCATCACTTAAAACCCTATAGCATTTATTTATGAGCTTTAGTGTGCATGAAAGTAATGGAGGGAGTAAATTAGAAGTGAGGTTACTGGGCATCTCCAGCTTTTCTGCCTATGCACAGAGACCCTATGGGTGACAGGGGAGATGATAGGTTAGCAAATATTTCAGCATGTACATGTTAACTATGAATAGTATTCAACTTTATGTTTCTATATTTGACCAAATAACATATAAACAACAGAAATGTATTGTTCACAGTTCTGGAACCAGAGGAGCCCAAGATCAAGGTGCCAGCAGCTGTGGTGTCTGCCATAGTTCACTCTGTGCTTTATGAGTGGTACCTTCTGTGTATCACATAGTAGAAGGGGCAAACAAGCTCCTTGGGTATCTCATATGTGGTTACTATCTCATTAATCAAGATTCCACCCTCCAGACTTAACCACCAACTAAAATCCTCCTTACATTTGTAATGAAGAATAAGTCTCAACATATGAATTTTCAGAGGCATCAATATTCAAAGACCATAGCACCGACAGGCAGATAGACAGGGCAGACACTCAAAAGTTTGGTAGCAGTGTACATTTATTAAACAACTGAATATATTAATCAATTTGGAAACAATTATATATTCAAACAACATGTGTTTTATTAATCTTTACAATCCTAAGATTTATTAAGGTTAAAACTCGAAATATTAGCATTTAGCGAGGACTTCCTGTGTGTCAACAAATGCTTTATACATAGTAACATATTTAATCCTCACAGTGTCATGAGGTAGATCATGTTTATCCTGCTCTTATAGATGAATAAACAGACAAGAGTTTAATCAGCTTCCCATGGTCACCTTGTCATGAGCCATATAGTAAGTATTTATACCTAAGCATCCTGCCACAGAAATTCTAAAACAGAATATACTGAATCTTTTGAATTTTTTCTTTACATCATTTATTGAATTTTAAACCTTTATATGTAATTTTTATCATTAAATAAATTTTATACAGCTATGTTCAGTTATATAGTAGACAGATTTGGATTTAGTACATGATTCCCTCTTTTTCTGAACTACTAAGTTGAGATCACTAAACAGAACTATTCAGAAACTTAAGAGGCGACCATAAACACAATTTCTATACTCAAGCCTTCTAGGACCTAGAATTCCAGACACCTGCATTCCAAGTGAGGTGGGTGACTAGGGTATGTTCTAGAGCACAAGTTCATTTTTTCCAGCTTTTTCCATAATTCCCTACAGAACATAGATCAGTAAAGCATTTCTTCTTACAATCAAAATGGCCTGAGCCCCAAACTACATGGTTAGAAGCATCTTTAAAACCACTCATTATTTCCCAGTAATAAAGGTTGATGTCTCTATTACAGATGTAGAAACACACTCACATTATGCTTCCTTTCACAGAATTATGAACCAAGCTCCTTGAAATTTTCCAGAGTTTCCTCTCATAATAGTGCATTTAAACTTAGATCATTTCCTCCTGAAGGTTTTTTCTTCACACTGGTGTGATCCATAGAAGTGACTTTATTTTAATAGTAATAAAAACACTGCTCCCACCAAACTGGTTTTGATGCCTCTCCCTACTCCCAGTTCTAATTCTTGTGGTATATTTCTGTTTCATCTTTTCACTTCTGTGTTTTAACACCACAAATGGGCCTCTCTGCATTTTCAAACCTTGTCATGGCTTCTGCACAGTTTCTATAAGCATCAAACCTCTTGTTCAGTAGCAACTGGCTTCTTTGGGAGTTGGAGTTGTTTGCTTCAGGGGCCCACTCATGCTTCAGAATAAGGGATTCAACTTCTTGACGGCACCAGCGCTGCACTAATAAGAACAGCGGGAATCCATGGCCTCAGGATGGATCATTCTGTATGGAGGTGAATTCAGTATCAAAATCAATAAAGATGTCATTGCTCTGATAAAAAGAGATGTGAAAGAAATCAATAACCCCTGGAAAATGGTAGTTAGTAATGCTGTCATTATTATTAAAGAATAATTTAAGTATAAGAGGAAAGGTTTCACATACCTATATTGAAGATATAATGAATAGAAAAAGTAGGGTTCAAAGATAAGTAAACGGCAGCAGAAATTCTGGGGAAAAGAGATTTTAAAACATAAAGTTGTAATGTAAATACTTGAGGTAGAAATAATGGCAGAGGGGTAGATAGATGGGAAAGTGATGATGCTGAGAGAGACTGAGAGATACTGAACAGCAGGCAGCATTCTCAAGATGGGACATGAACTCTTGTGAAAGCTGTTAAAGGGTAGAACTAAATGTGGAAGATTTTTCACTGCAGTTATAATCTTTTAACTTAGAAAGCGAACAAGTACGAAAGACTACAGTATACTGGGAATTCCATGTGGGTAGCTATAAGCATGTCCCTTACAAATATTAATGTATAAATGCTAAATGAGCTCACTTTGGCAATTTTGGGAAGCACTGTTACTAACACTTGCAGATGAAAAGCCACTCAATGACTCTGAAGTTGAAGCAACCAGAAAAACAGCTTTACTTGAGAATGCCCAGAAGTGAGTTAATGCCCAGTCCTAAGGAGAGAAGAGTAAGCACTTTTCAAGCTTTTGCTGATCAAGTCGTTTGCATATCTGAGCTCCCGCACATCAAAGGGGACTTCCTGCTGGGTTTGCTTACCCCTTTAACTTAGTCCTTGATTTTTGAGGATAAAAGTTCCTGTAAGTAGAGAATGTTAAAGGCAAACATTGCATTCCCTCTAACATAGCTGTTCTTCATAATAGAATATGATGCAGCAGGAGTGTTTTTAATTGAACAAAAATACTGTCCAACCTGGAGTCCCTAGTGACCTTCCCCCTGAGAGTTGTAAATTTCCAGATATCAGAATTCAAATGCGAAGTAACCGGAGACCTACCCTAAAAGATTAGGATGCAAAGGTCAAAAGTCTGCTCAGAGAAAGATCAGATCACTAAGGTCGGTGCTCAGAAGTGGGTCACAAAGGTCAGCACACCCTTGCAAAAAAAAAAAAAAAAAAAAAGAACTGAGACCAGAGTGGGAAACTGAAAGAAACTCATGGACATAAGTGAAGCAAAAGAAAGTAAATAAGCTTATTTATCAAGTTTGAAGAAGTATCTGGAAAACCAGAAGCACATTTGGAAATAGCACATTTGGAATTTTAAATTCAGTTGTGTTAGGAAGGATTCTGAGGAAGAATAGTACGCTTCTCTCCATTGAAATTTCAACTGTTAATTTTATTATTATTGCATATAGTCATGACATAGCCCACTAATGGCATTTTTCATCCTTGTGACTAGCAGTGATTACATTATTTGGACCTGGTAAGTGGTGGCATTAATGCACAGATGCCAACAGTTTCCTTAAATTATGTTCCATATAATATTTGCAGAGATCCAGAATATGACATTAATTACATTAAGATAACATCTTTAAATACTTTAAATCTGTATTTAAACAGCTTTATTACAAACATTAACTTCTATTTTTCTTTTAAAATTGTTTAGAGAAAAGTTATTGTAGTTTTAGGACTATTTTACTTCATTTTAAATTTTCATTTCAAAAGTTATAGGACCGTGATGAAGATAATAATTTGGAATAATTAATTAACAAAATAATCAAACACAGATTTATAATGAAAAATACTGAGCACATGTCACAAGCTTCTTTTAAAAATACACAGATCAAATATAGTTATTATTGTAAAAGCTTTATATTTCATGATATATTACAATTTACAGAATATTTTAATATATATTACCTCATTTGATGCCAACTAGAAACAGTATCCAATATATTAATAATGAAGTTAATTGTGAAATATTTTGGGTATTAAAAGGCACTTGGTCAATTTAGAAAAATTGAAACATATTTGTATTTTTGGCATATGATTTAATTAAGTCTGATAAGATTATTTTATCTCATGTGCACTATATCAAAGATAAATTCATATGATCCAATGTTATTAATGTGTTATAATGTTCGGCCTTTCCTTCCTCTGGAACCTACCAGGCACTAAGCAGAATATTTCAAGTTCACATAGTACATAACAGCAGTAAATTTTTGAGATGTGATTCTGTTGTCTTTTCACAGTATATTTCTGCAATACTAATGCCAGCAGATCTCAAAGTCAGCTAGATCCAATTTTCTCCTCTAAAATAAAAAGTCACTCTCAAGATTTAGGCTTTCATTTTGTAAAATTATTCCTTTTAAAATTCACAAGATATGCCAAAATTATACCCAAAAAAAGTGGGACTATAGAAACAGTTGTTACCTGTACGAAAATAATGTTGCATTCATCACCTTTTCCAAAGTGTACTCTCTAATGTATATGTGACTTTCGGTGTAATATAATGAGTAGTAAAAGTTACATGCAATGATTAACTTAACATTTTCACAATGAGGAAAATGGTTATTACGGCTTGTGTTTGGGGAGATGTCTCCTCAAAGCCTCATATAATCATACGTGGGGCTTTTCAGAGGCGGCTGGATCTAAAGTGTGTCATGCTGGAATTGATATGGTGCAATGTTAGGATCAAGGGCACTAGGATAAGGATGTGGGTGCTACCTACCATAAGTGACCTAGATAAGATGTAAGGTGTAGAAAGAGCAGTGGTCATCCTTCCTTGCTTTGTGCCTTCTGTGTGCCGTGAACTATTTCTCCTCTATGATGCTTGTCTGCCACACCACTGCACTTACAGCTTGACGATTACAGACTGAAATCTTTACAAACTATGAGGTAAATAAATTTTTCTCTTTTAACTTTAGATGTCAAGTATTTCATCTTAGAAACAAGAAAAGTAGCAAAACAATGGTTTACAATTGTGAGGATATATTAATAAAGTATTTAGAGAGTCCTAATGATGATATTCATATTGTGGAAGTCATTCCCCAAATGACTCAGAAGAGCCCTAAAACCTGGGCTGTTATCCTAAGAACGGTACCTAAAATACTTCCACTTAGTCGTACTGAGCTGTTTTTGAAATAAAACTAGACATCTGATAGGTACCTTTATTTATTTCAAAAGCTTCTGGGCTCAGATGTTCCTTTTCAGGATGCTTAATTCACTTGGAACAACGTGCCACAAAAGCATCCATCATAATCGTACTGTGTAATCCAATTTAGTCAAAAGATTTAAAATCTTTAGCAAGTTCAAAATCGGCCTGGGCAACTTAGTGAGATTCTGTCATATAAAATAATAAAATAAATTAAAATAAAATAAAATAATAAAATAAAATAGCACTAACTCAGTGATACAGCACTTGCTTAGCAAAAAACAAGGCCGTAAGTTGAATTCCCAGTATCAGAAAAACAAACAAACCCAAAAACCTTAAAATACTATTTTCTAGAATTATGATTTCTTTTCAGTTTTAAAAAAGTCTAAATATATATAAATATATTCAATGGTTCCAATCTAGTTTACATTCTAATTATTTTGTTTTTCTTCAATAAAGTACTAACTTATCCTCATTGAAGCAAATCTTGAATTTCTTTTTTTTTTATTTGAAAGAGAATAAAACAAAAGGGGGCAGTACAGAGCAGATCAGAACAGGACAACATAGGCAACATAGTACTTTACATTAAGTCAACTGGACATCAACAGTATCTAACACCATATCTCTTACTCTGCTATAGTTGAGCATAGTTTCAAATACAATACTATCAAACATAACACAATAGTATTAAGCCATACATAGTGAAAAAATTACAGGGCTTTCTGAACCAAGTAACAGAAAATGATCAATGGGTACTATAATATCTCATTTTTTTATAAAAAAGAAAATTGTTTGAACTATCACACATATTCAGAAGTCTTACCATGCTTTCTCTGTTCTACCACCATTGGTTCTATCTACCACATTGTGTCTCATTGGAATTTGAACATGTGTGATAGTTCAGGAAACACTCTTGCTTCTGGTTTCCCCGCCCTGGGGTGGCCGCAGCTCCCCAGACCACAGTCACTTTCCAGGGGGGCAGGCTGCCCACTGGTTGGCTCGGTGCCCCAAGCTCCAGCATGGCGTGGATCTCAGGAGACGCTCCTGCCTCTGGTTTCCCCGCCCTGGGGTGGCCACGGCCCGCCAGACCACAGTCACTTACCAGGGCAGAAGGCTGCTTACTGGTTGGCTCGGTGCCCTAAGTTCCAGCATGGCGTAGATCTCAGGAGCATTGAAGCAAATCTTAGCAACCGGCAAAATCTTAATGCAGGTCCAATTTCTCTTGGAATAGCTTACCTAAATAATTACTTCTACTGAAAATCTAGCAAAAATCACCTATATAACTATATTTCATTGGTGTAATGGTTGATACATTGTGTCAACTTGAGAAGTTTAGAAGCTAACTAAGTAATTCAGCAGTTCTGCATCCTGGGGTGTAGAGGACCTGCCCTTGAGTGGCTGTTTGAACTCCAGGATGTTGCAGTGGTTGATTCATTGTGTCAACTCAACTTGAGAATTTTAGAAGATTAACTAAATGTTCAGCAGGGGCCAGGATCCTCACTTTGTAAACATCCTCAGGCTGTGCAAGAGGAGGGCAGGAAGATGATTAAGTGCTACACCTTTCCCAGAGGGTGCGGTTTAGGGTAGGAGACTGGAGGTAGGCATAGCCTGCTTACACTATAAGGGAAAAAAAGAGCCTTGTTCTTTTTCCCCACAGCCTCTCCAACACTTGTTGTTGGTAGTGTTTTCTATCTTGGCCATTCTTTCTGGAGTGAGATGGAATCTCAGTGTGGTTTTAACTTGCATTTCTCTCATGACTAATGATGATGAACTTTTTTTCATGTATTTATTTGCCATTCGTATTTCTTCATCTGAGAACTATGTATTCATTTCAGATGCCCATTTTTGGATTGGGTCTTTGAATTTCGAGGGTCTGATTTTTTTTTTTAATTCTTTATAAGTTCTAGACAAAAGTCCTTTGTCTGAGGCGCTGTCCATGAAGATTTTTTCCCAATTTGTAGGTTTTCTTTTCACTCTGCTGGAAACCTCTTTTGACATGCAGAAACTCTTTAATAAGATGTGGTCCCAGTTATTGATTCTGGGAAGTGCTTCCCGTGTACTTTGGTTCTTGTTCATGAATTCTCTTCCTACCCCTATATCTTTGAGGTTTTTACCTACTTTGTCTTCCAGCAGTTTTAGTGTTTCTGTTTTAATATTTA
>PVJX010005993.1:0-81034 GCA_004027295.1 Dolichotis patagonum | reverse complement strand
TTGGTTTGGTGTTCATGAAGTTCTTCAGCTGTTCTTTGTCATGGAAGTATCTTATTTCTCCATCCATTTTGAAGGACAGTTTTGCAGGGTATGTCAGTCTGGGTTGGAAGTGGTTTTCCTTTAGGATCTGAAAGACTTCACTCCATGCTCTTCTTGATTTCATTGTTTGTGTTGCGAAGTCTGCCATGATTCTGATAGGTTTTCCTTTATAGGTGATCTCTCTTTTCTCTCTAACAGTTTTTAATATTCTATTCTTATGTTGGATTTCTGGGATGGTGATTATTATGTGTCTGGGTGTACTTTTCTTTTGGTTATGGCTGTTTGGAGTTCTATATGCTTCACTTATCCAGATTTCTGTTTCTCTTCTCATGTTGGGAAGTTTTCAGCTATTACTTCTGTAAATATCCTCTTGATATCATTTGGGCTGTCACCTTCTTTTTCATTTACCCCTATTAATCTTATGTTATTTTTCTTTGCATCATCTTGCAGGTGTTGAATTGTTATTACCTGATTCTTTGTTATTTTTAAAAGATCTTGTCTTTCCTGCTCACTGGCTGCAATCTTATCTTCAAGGTCTGAAATTCTGTCTTCACTTTCTTTGAGGCGGTTTATACAGCTTTCAATAGAATTTTTCATTTCCTGTATATCTCTTTGAATCTGCTTTATGCATTCTGTTTGTTTCGTATATTATTGATTCAGGGATTCTCTCTGTTTGCTTTGTTCCTCTAATTTTTTAGCTGTGTTTTCACTAGATGCATTCACTATTTCTTTCACTGTTTTTATAAATTCTTCTTTTACCTGGGCAAGTATTTCTGGTTTGAATTTCTCCATAGCTTTCCCTATTTGCATATTTCTTTCATTTGATATCATTTCAGACATTTCAGGTGTATGGCTTCTTTTTTCTTCTATGTACACAGCTTCTAAGCTTTCTTGGGGAGGGCTAGGGCTTTGAGCCTGCCTTTTGGTCTTTCCTTTTGTCATTTTTCTATAATTCCTTACTTTGAGCGGTGTTCCAAAGCTTTCTCTGCTTATGTGGCAAATTACCTGTTACACCCTCAGTTCCTGGAGGGGCAGTGGCTCCCCCACAGGCTCTTGGCTTCCTCACAGGGTCCTAACTCCCCTCTGTGGGCTCCTGGCTCCCTAAGTTGTAAGGCAAATGCTGGGTGTGGCCACCCCGGAGCCTGTGGAATCCCAGGCAGGCCAGGCCACCGTGCTTTGTCCAAGGCAGGTCTCCAGGAGGTTCCCTGCAAGTGAAGGGCCTACAGGACCCAAAGAGTCAGGCCAGAATGTTGGTTTCTGAAGTTCCCGGTCCCAAACAGACCTGGCTAAGATGCCAGTCTCCACAATATTCCCAATCGAAACAGCCCGGGCCACTCTGCGTGTCCGAGAGTTTCGGGTCCCAAAGAGACAGCCTGAGATGCTGCTTTCTGGGAGACTTCCTGGGGGTGAAGGGCGGGGCTACGGGCCCAAACAGACCCAGCCCAGATGCAGGTCTCCAGACAGTTCCTTGCAGATGAAAGGTGGGCCTACCAGTCCCAAAGATTCGCGCCGAGATGCAGGTCTGTGCAGACTTTCAATCCAAACAACCCAGGCCACTATACAGGTCCGAGAGTTTCGGGTCCCAAAGAGACAGCCTGAGATGCTGCTTTCTGGGAGACTTCCTGGGGGTGAAGGGCGGGGCTATGGGCCCAAACAGACCCAGCCCAGATGCCAATCTCCAGGCAGTTCCCTGCGGATGAAGGGCTTGCTTACCAGTCCCAAAGAGTCACGCTGAGATGCAGGTCTGCGCAGACTTTCGATCCAAGCAGCCCAGGCCACTCTACGGGTCCGAGAGTTTCTGGTCCCAAAGAGACAGCCTGAGATGCTGCTTTCTGGGAGACTTCCCAGGAAAAACATTATTAAAACAGACAGCATTGTATCTAATCTCAGTTGTAGGTACAATGACTCCTACCACCCCTATGCTAAACAAGTTAGTGACAATCACAGGATAGATCCAGTGAGGGAAGTGGCACTTCGGGTGGGCCAGGAGACACTGGAATAATGTTAAGAAACAATATCCCAAGCCAGCAGTACAAAAATGAGCGTTGAAAACTCATCCTTAAAAGGTAAGCAAGTACCTTCAGTATTCTGTGGAGGAATGAAATGAGGCAATTTTACATGTTGGCACAAAGAAGTGAAAAAGAAAACCATCCTTGCGCTGGTACCAACTTCCCATGGGGGCTTATCCAGACAACTTGAAGCCTATGTCTACAAAGGCCTCGTTGTCTAAATCAGCTTGCTTGTTTTCAGATTTGCTCTCCTGTGGCCACCCATCTCTGGTCAACAGCCTCCCAACTAAGACTTGCTTCTCTTACAAATCATCATGGCTTTACTCTTTGCCCTCTAACAGACAGGCATTCTTCATTGCTTTGAGAATTGCAGTCATCTTACAAGTATGAGTTGATGAAATGGGGATGCAGCTCAGTGGTAGAGCATCTGCCAAGCCAGGACAAGGCCCTTAGTTTGCTTAGTCTGATTCTCATCTTTACAATCAACTGATACATTTTCATAATCCTCAAGTTGCTACATTTGAAAAAATTTAGATGCAATGATTTTAAAATGTAGATGCTAACTGCATGGTTTCAATTTTCAATGTTTTATCCATTGAGATTATATAAAATATAATCATCACAAAATTGAATTTTTAAGTACAAAATTATATATGAATAATGGAAACATCACTGACACCTAATACAGTAGTCAGTTGTTTTCTGTGGTTTTAGTTATTAAGGTCAACGGAGGTCTGAAATGAAAAATTTCAGAAATAAATAATTTTCACATTTTAAATTTTTCACCATTCTGAATAGCATGGTAAAAATCTCACACTGTCTTGCTCCATCCCACTTGGAATGTGAATAACTTTTTTGTCCTGAGAACCTACATTGTATATTCTACTCACCCAGTAGCTATTTGTTAACCATGTTAGTAATTTGATCTATTGTCAAGTTATCGCAGTGTTCAAATTCAAGTGTTTCCATAGAAACCTAATATTATATGTCACAACAACTGTATCATTTGCCTCACCTCATCTCATCAGGAAGGCGTTTATACCATTTTACATCGCCATTACAGAGGTAAGTACAGTATAATAAAAAATAAATATATATATATATATATTTTATACATATATATATGGAGAGAGAAAGAGAGAGAGAGAGAGAGAGAGAGAGAGAGAGATTGGAGACCAACACCATATTCACAAACTTTTAATATGCTATATTCCATCTTATTAGTTATTGTTCTTAATATGTTCTTATGCCTAGTGTATAAACTAAACTTTATCATAGAAATGTGTGTGTTGGAAAAAGACCTAGGACATGTAAGCTCCAGGGCTATCTGTGATTTCAGCTCACCAGGTGTCTTGGAACATGTCCCCATCAAGTAGGTAAGCAGGGACTGCTTTAATATGAATATGCTAAGACTCCTAATTAATTGTCATACTAATTTTTCAATAACTTGTATATAGATATTCTTATTACTACTATTTTAATTTCACTTTATAGTGAAAGAAACTGATATATGTAAAGATTAAGTTATTTGCCTATAGTCACAGAACTCATAAATGGTGAAAATGCAGTTAAATAGCCCATATTCAGTAAGCATAAATGGATTTTAAGGATGGATGAGAAGGGAAGGTTCTTGGACTGTCAGACCAAGAGGCAATACAATAACTCTAAAAGCTACAAAAAGCACTAAAAAAACTCTATCTTTAACTTTAAAGGTATACACTGGTCCTGAGCCTACTAATGTAGAGAGTTGGGGGAGAAGGTAACAGGAAGCACAGATTTATTTCCTTTAAGTCTTTTTAATTATGTCTGTAATTTTATGCATCTAAATGTGGGGAATGGCAACCTACTTAATTTGTTTTGTTTACTAGATGGAAAAGTGCATTTTTCCTATCTAAATTATGGACATTAGAAATATCAGAAAAATCACAAAAGGAAACCTAAACTTCTGTAATTTAACTCAAAAGAGAAAAAGTTCTTGCAATTTTTTGAATATTGACTCTACTACATTGATGCAAGTGATTTTAAAAGGTACATTTAGGGTTTTTTGTTAATAGAAACTATTTTCTCCATTATTTTTTGAATACCTTAACTTTTTAGGTTAAAAATGTGCCAACTGATTGCCAGGCTGGTTGGCACTTAGTGTGGCATGGAGGCATATAAAAATTCATGATACTTTATAGATAATATGTCAGAAACAAGAACCAGTGAGAAGACACATAAACTTGATACTAACAGTGCGAAACTTGCTTAGGATATAAAATACCAAGGAAGGGATTCCACAGGAAGGTTGTGGTAGGTACATTCTCTGAGGCCTTTCAATATATATGAGACCAATGCAAGTACAAGTAAGTCAGATAAGAAGAAAAGAGATCTTTACAAGGTGTCCAAGTAATAAATAATTTACAAAGCAATTTAGCAACCTCAGCAGGCACCACTTACAAGGCTGTGGTAGGGAACAGAGTCTATATTTGTAGAGAAGAGTAGAATCAATACAAGGAGTAAGCTGTCAGTTTTCCCTATAGTGTCAATATCTCAGACGAGCTGCTTTCACTGGTGCTCCTGTGGAAACAGTTTCCAAAACTATACTATTGAGTGACATGCTGCATGGATTAAATGATTTACTTTAATTCCCTAACTGCATGTTGAAAGTCCAATAGCCCAAAAGGAAAGCGAGAGAGCCTGAGGACAATACAACCTATAACTGTGATCTGGGAATGGTTTATACTTAAGAAAACCCTAGTGCTATAGCAAGATTCATCCAGAACAAGTCTAAATGAGAAGTGGCCACGATAGACTTATAATACCTGGCTACCCAGAGGATTGTTCACAATACTGAGAGATCTGATTAAATAGATTTATTGGTCAGCTTTTCTGCCTGTAAGTTACCAGATAAAAGGGCGATTTTTATCTTGGAAGAGCAATGAGCAGTCTTAACTCCCTTGTAGTTAATATTTATGTGTATGTGTCTTATGAAACTCAGACAGGATCCTAGTACTACCTAATTAAATATAATAAATAATTATCTCACTAAGTTAGAAGATACAGAAATAAATATAGAGCAACAGATACATTTGGAGACAAGTATCTATAAAACACTGTCATGGAGACATGAAAAAGATATTGGTTTTCCAGTCCCATTTATATGTGACTTGATCCTCTAAAAAAGGATAAAATTTAAATGAGCTCTATTCCCTTCTACCATGAACAATTCCATTGTTATAAACATCACTAAGTATTTAGTTTTAGAGTACAGTGATAATTTATGAGCTATTAAGGTATAGGAGAAAATTTGCCTTCAAATTGAAAGGCAGCAAATAAATAATGAAGTAATATTGGCTTTTAAGAATTCATTTCCTCTTACAATTCAGACTGTGCCTCTTAGAAGAATTTACTTGACTTTCAGAAGGTGGAGAAGCCAGGAACAGTGATGTTCACTTGTAAATCTAACATTTCGGGAGGTAACGACAAGTGGATCACAAGGTTGAGTCTCACCTGGGTCACTAAGAAACCATGTCTCAAAAATAAATGAATAAACCAAGCATGGTGGTACATGCCTATAATCCCAGCACTTGAGAGACTGAGGCAGGAGGATCCTTGTGAGTTCAAGACCAACCTGGGCTACAACGTAAGCTCAAGGCCAGCCTGAACTACATAGCAAGGGCGTCTCTCCAAAATCAATCAATCAATCAATCAATCAACCAGTTCAGGGATGTAGCTCCCTGAGAAGGCACTGAATTCAATCCCCAGTGTTGCACCCCTATGCCACCAAAAGGTGAAACAGATGCAGATACTTTATTAGTCCTTTTGTAATAGAAGGCTAACAGATGCTTGAGTTCCAGGATTTGTGAGTTCCATGGTGACCCTCGGGGCTCATAGCTCCAGCATTGGAGGCTGATAGGTCAGTGCTGTCAGCTCCCTGACTTATCCATCCGAGTCAATGGTGGAACTGAGGGTGAGCAGTAGTCTTTCTTGAACTCTCTTTCTGCAGGCTTTCTAGTGGGTTAGTGAGCCCTGTGTGGCTTCAATTAAGTCTTTTCTGCTTCAGATTTCTAAAGTGTTTTCTGCTATTTTGATAAAATTAGGAATGAGACAGGACAATCTACTTTAACATTTTTAGTAGCAAAAATGACACCATGTATATTCCATTTAAGCTTTGAGAAAGTAGAATGAGTTAAAGTAGCAAAGACACGGAGATGAAAGTTATTAAGAACACCTGATAAGTGTTGTGAGCTCCATCTCCAGTATCAAAACAGAACAGAACAAAACAACAAACACCTGAGAAGAGATGAGCATGGTGACGCAGGTCCATAAGAGACCTTAGACGCAGGTCTAAGAGCAGGTCTCAGCTCTTAGAAGGCTTGGGAAGCAGGATCAAGAGTTGGGGGCCAGGCTGATGGCCTGAGCTAAAAAATAAGTTTAGGGCCAGCCTGGACTACATAGTGAGATTCTGTCTCAAAACAAAACAAAACGAAACAGCTCATTCTTATCCCTAGTTCTCATCTGTAAAATGAAGAATTTGCCCTTATAAACCCATAGGGCCTAATATGTTAAGCATTTATTTGCTCTATCACTGAGTTACATTCCCAGGTTGCTTTAAACTTTTAAGATTGTATGATTCAATTTGGGGGAGGGTTGGGGTATCTTACTGCGTAGTCCAGGCTGGACTCAAACTCATGATCCTCCTGCCTCAGTCTCCTGAGTGCTGGGACTAGAGGCATGCAGCACTGCATCTAACTCAGAAAGTAGAATTCCAAGGTTATTGCTCAAAATATTCTTATATACAATGTTCTTACATTGTATGTAAGACCAGCAATTTCTGAATTAAAATAATCACAGAAAGATAAATATTCTATGGCTTTTCTTGTATAAGAAACTCAAAATATAAATTTAAAGAACTAGAGAGAGACAGTAAAAAATAGGGAGGTAGACTTTGTAGAGATTTGAGTAAAAGGGCAGAGAGAAGGTAAGAAGGGGGAGGAGAAGTAACAGTGATTAAGCTACAATAAGTATATGTACCAATTCCCCAAAATGAATGTAATTATTATAAGTCACAAACATACACCTATAAAAATGTTTTAAAAATATGAAAGAGATTGCTAGTACCATAAGCCTGGGCAGGAAATGGAGAAAATTGGAGGTGATGATTCAGTGGTAAAGGTTTTTTGTTTTTTCAGACTAATTAGAATATTTAAAAAACTATCAATTAAAATGATGGCTACAGGATTCTGTAAATATAGTAAACACTAACAAATTACTTTAAATGGGTGAACTGAATTATACAAAATAAAATCTCTATTAATTGGCCATTAGTGGTAGGATTTGAGGACACAAACAAAAATATAAAACATTCTTATTTTTGAAAAACTGATCTACTTTTGTAGAGAGACACATAAAAGTTTAATTACCATAAGCAGGAAAAATATACTAACTCATGTTATGGTTTGTGTCAAGATGTCCGCCCAAAGTCTCATGCAGTCAGGGAGGAAGACTTTTCAGAGCTTTCTAAATCTAGAGTGTGGTATTGACTCATGGTCAAATACTGGGATTAAAGGTGTGAGAGCTACAACTGCCCTCAAGCAGGTAGCCTGCATACCATCTAAGGAATAGGAAGAGGCATGTTCCCTCTTCTATTGTTGCTTTTGGTATTATCTACCACCATGGATGGTTGCCCATCTGCACTGTGCCACTCTGTCTTGGAACCAGCCAATTATGGATGAACCCTTTACAAACTGAGCTAACTAAACCTCTTCCCCCTTTAACTTTGGGTGTCAGGTATATTGTCTCAGCCAGGATAGAAAAGTAACAAAGACACTCAAGTTATTACAAAGTTTAGAGGAAAACATACTTGAGGACTGTAATGGTCATGGCATTGGGTTAAGCTGAGACCAGAATTGGAAGGTTTTGATTTGTAAAAATAAGGAAAAAAAACCCAAATAGGTAGAAGAAAAGTAAATACTTTGTGCTTGAAAGACTAAGTGGGAAGTACATGTGGATAAGAAGGAGTTATTTGAGAGACGGTTTATACAGAGCACGTCAGGAAGATTCAAATTGGTTTACCGGAGTGATTGGAAGCCACTAAATTTTTCTTGAGTATGTAAGTCTTACAGTGTGCACAAGCCAAATGACAAATTTTTAAAACTCAAATGTAACCTAAAAGTCATAATGTGGTAGATTCCAAGTCTAAGGGTATATGTATTTAAAATATTATAACAAAATAAAAATAAAATGAAGAAAAAATTGCTGAACCACACAAATATGCAAAAGATTCACCAATTCAACGTGCAAATAGGTAAAGGATTTTTCCGAAGCAAGAATTACCATAAAGGCAATTAAAGTCTGTGGAAATGACTAGTAAAGCATTTATCATTGAGAGGAGAGCGTACAAACACACACCCTGGTTTCTAAATTTCAATAGTTTTCAAATTTTTCAACTGCAAAGTGGAAATTTTAAAATACCTAGTATTTAAGTTCACTTGGGGAGGATAAATTTTCAGCATCAATCTTCAAATATTAAGCATTTTTTTAAGTTGCTCTTTGCTTGAGTTTAATTGGGTTTCATTTATAGAGGTAGAGCTAAGCCAAGCTCAATTTCTGCAAATAAACCAGTATAAATCATTTCTAATTGAACAACAGTATGAAATACTGTTAAACAAAAACTATTGTTTGTGGGTATTATTGTCTTTTCCTTAAGTGCTTAGTTCTCAACTTTGCACATAACTCAGGTTGAACATGCAAATGAGCAAAGATGGAAGAAAGGGCAGCCACATCAGTTTATTTACATCTGGTTATTACAATGAAATAAAAGTACTATCAATATTCAAGGAGAAAGCATGTTGTGGTCACTACCTAAGGGAGAAGCAAGAGCTATACACGTGGAGAATCTGCGAGAAAATACTTTAGCAAAGCCTGTTCCCAGGGACAATGTTTAAAGGAAGGACAGCCAGTTTCTAGTGAGGTGAAGGCCAAGAAATCTAGTATAATAGTCAAGAAATAGTGCTGACAATTGAATCCAGTCAAAGAGTTATCTTTATTCCTTTATCCATAAGTCTGACAGTAAGCTATGACTAAAAACAGGAGACTCAGTATTCATATCTGATGTGTTGGATCAAGCTACATGGGCATGGATCAGACCTGTGGGACACAGTAACTGACAATGTCAGTGGGAGGGTGGCAGCACCATAACTTACCAAATGCTAAGTTTAAAAATGCATGTCCCTGTCTCACAAAAACTATACAGCAAATAAGAATGGACAGAGCCCAGAGCTTTTCAGAGTTTTCCTTTATTTGTACCTATTTTGAGAAGAGAGGTACTCAAGGTAGCAATCCCTGAAAGGAAAACCAAAAGAAAATATATGATGAAAACTATTGAAATACAATTTAAATCATGTGACCCAATAAATGAATTCAGCAAAGAAGCAGGATATACAATCAGTATTAAAAATTCAATTGCCATTCTATACACTAATAGTGAACTGAGACAGAATTCGTTAAACAATTCCATCCAAAGGGGCTTCAAAAAAAGTAGGGCTCTGAGCAAGGAGATGATAGACCTATGCAATGAAAATTTCAGAACACTGGGTAAGGAGATTAAGACATCTGTAGATAGAAAGGCCTCCCATGTTCATGGATTGTCAAAATTCAATATTGTCAAAATGCCCACAGTATCAAAAACTCTGCAGATCGAGTGCAATTACCATTAAAATTCTAATGACAAAATTCTAATAGCCCAGATCAATAAGTTAGCAAGTGAACTGAATGGATACTTCTCAAAAGAAGAAGCACCAATGACCAATAAATATATGAAAAAAAGTTCAACATATTAATTCAATCAGAAAAATTCAGCTGTGCATGGTGGTACATACTTTTAATTACAGCACACTGGAGACTGAGGCAGAGGATCACCATGAATTCAAGGTCAGCCTGGGCTACATAGTAAGTTCAAGACCAGTCTGAACTACAAAGCAAAACCCTGTCTTGAAAAATAAACAAATAAATTAGAAAAATGCAAATCAAAATATCCACATAATGAGAGGCTAAAAGTTTGGGAGCTACACTCAGAGACATCAGGTTTAAAGTCACTGTCCACTTACTAGACAGTAACTGAACTATGACAATTACTGCCCCAAGGAAACTTGAATCTATTAGAGAACACAGACATTAAAAATTACAACAAAAAGATTAATTATAATCAGATGTGATACTATGAAGTAAATTTGGGGTAATAGGAGAAGATTTAACCTGGGTCATAACCTGCTCTATAGTGACCCTGCTGAACCTTGGAGGAGAGATAGCCAGTCACAGAGACAAACAGACCAGGAAATCTCTCTGCAGAGCATTCTAGGAAAAGCCCTAAGACTGTTAGGAACTTAGTACATAGTGGGCTCAGGACTCTGAGTTGCATTTTCATTAACTACAATCATAAATATTACACATCTTACATATTATATATCATGATCTTTCATAAGTAAGCCAACAGGAAAAAGATCAGTTTTACCAAATTTTATTTCAGTAAGGGAAAAATCTTGCATTCTACACACCGGTCATTTACTTCCTTAAATTAAATATTCTATAGTTTTACTTCTGAATCTACAATAACATAAAAGTAATGTGATAACATAAAAGTAATGTGGTATTTCTACTAAAGGATTGTGTTTAGCAATGTTGTTATTACAATGACATTAACAGACAACAATTGTAAGTAGCCAGAGTTTACACTAGCTTTGAATAAGCCTGTTTAATTTTATAATGGGGGCTATGTTAATAAATTTTAAGATATTATCTAATATATACTTCATTTTTAAAGTATCTACATGCTATTTAAATTATATCATTTTTCTTTTGGGGATTGCTTTTGTTTTTTTGTTTGGACATAGGGATTCATTCTCTGGCTCAGGCTGGCCTTGAACTCACTGTGTAAGTCTAGGCTGGCCTCGAACTCGTGGCATTTCTCCTGTCTCAGCCTCCCGAGTGCTGGAGTTACAAAAAAGTAATTTTTCTTACTTTTAAAGCGAAAGCAAATTTAGATAAATGATGTTGGGCTGCAGAGAAAAGTCGCTGAGAAGGCGTATTTTTCAGGGAGCAAAGAGGATGAGAAAATTCAAGGTAGACTGTGAGGCCTTTGGGCAAGAAGCTGGGGTGGGGGGCAGCGTAACAAAAGCTGAGTACAGAAGGCACAGCAGGTGCCTTTGGGACTTCCCCAAGTAAGGTACAATACGTGGAAGACTCTTTTAACAAAAGAACTCTGCTCACTTGATGTTAATAGACCTGTTAAAGAGAAAAGGTGCCGAGCAGAGTAAACAAACCAGGCCATCAAAATCACTTCAAGTATTTACATTTGTGTTGCAAAGAGAAAGTGGTCCTCTCTTGGCCAACCTATTAAAAGAAAGTCAGGGAGATTTCTTTCTGACCCATGGGAAATGAATGCATATCTTAAAGCAATGCTTTGTTTTAGAACTGGAATCAATTTTGTATTTATTATAGTAACATGTAACATGATAAAGTATTGACTATTTCTTCATACTGAAAAGATGTTGTTTAAATGTAAATATTTCTTCTAAGTTTGTATCATGCCGATGCATGTTCAGTTCATGTGTCAGTCCATTTAGAAGTGTTCACTCATTCCTGCTCTATGTGCAGCCACTAGTAAATACTCCTATAGAGTGATAAACAGAATGAAGGACTAAAGTGAAAAGTTCACTAGGAATCACTTCAAATAATAAAACGATAGTGTAAATAAACACTACCACTGTGACATGTCAAATCAAGACATGAGTGCTTCGCTTGTTGTTTGCATAGTTAAAATTCAAACACATTCTTAGTGGGAAAAAGGAAGCATGTTTGACAGGAGAGCAATATTGGTGTTCTAGCTGGCAGGTGGTAAAAGCTACCCAGGAATAACATCTACAGGAAAATCAGATTCCAATACAAGCGATCTCTTTCAAGACCTACATGAGTGTATCTCATTAAAATCCTCTCGTTTCTAGATAGATTTTTTATTTCTTCTAGGTGATTAGCTAATCTATCCACTATATGAGAACTCTAAGACTCTTATGCTAGGGATTTTTTGTATTGTACTGCTAAGAAGCACCAGAGGACACTCTGAAGTCAACAAAGATTTTACCTTTGATGATGATCCACTCATAATTCAGTTATCTTGACGCTGTCGCATAGCTCTTAGCAGTCAAGTTTGCATTAGTATTTTGAATAAACTTCATGATTTAATTCAAGCTTATATAATAAAAAGGGTGTCTACACATTTCCAATAAGTGTCACTGAATGTTCCCAAATAAAAGTGCAGTTATAAGATTATATTCATGTCAGGGGATAATGATGCATTTCTTGTGCAGGCGAGTGGTGTATATTACAGGCTATTACACATTTTTGCTTGTTTGTTTGTTTTTGTATTTTATACTTTCTATTTTTACCTTTAAAGATAGGGTCTCTGTGTAATTTGGGTTTGTCTTGAACTCACTATTTAGCTCCAGTTGGTCTGGAAATCACAGAGATCCTCTTGCTTCAGGCCCTTGGGAGTGCTTGGATTATAGGCATGTATCAGCATACCCAGATTATGCTTTCTATTTTTAAATGAATTTTCACAAGTTAAAGATTTTATCCAAACTTTCCAGGTGAATTTTTATCTGCAATGTTGACCTGAGGGTTCCCCATGGACAGCTTCCAGGAAGCCCACTTAAGCTGTGTCCCCTCTGGATGCAATGTGTGCTCCAGGGAGCACTCTGGCACCCTATCACCATCCTCACTCACCCCTCACCCCTACCCTTGCCTGTGTGATTGGTCCCTGTAAGAATGAGTGATGGTAACTCCTCAAATGCATAGCAGCCAAGGTAGAATGAAGAACAGGTGAAACGCTTCATAAACAATACTAACATGCTGTTATCAAAAGCCCAGAAAGGAGATTTTTCTTTTTAACTGATATCTAAGATGAAATGTGTGTCTATTCATCTTAGAGAGGACCACAAAGTTGAACCTTGAAAAACAAGCTGAATTTTGGCTAGTGAGAATTGTTCAGTCGAATTCTGTGAAAAATGTGGGATGTAAGACAGTTCCAGAAGTGAAAAACACACAATTTGGTAATTCCTGTATTTGACTCAAGCATAGCAATTAGTTAGAATGAAATTGATTATAAAATATTGGAAATAAAGATACTTAGATGTACTTTTAGCTCAGGGCATTTTCAACTTTTACCTTATGGAAATATCTTCTAAACAAATGTCACTCCCAGAATCTGTAGATAAAATAAAAGCTATAACTGTGTGAAAGAATAAGGCCCTCTGAGTCTGGAGGGATCTAGATAGAATTGTTTGAAAACAACAGTCTAATTCCATCCTTTGATAGGAAAATAAGACTCAGAGCAATGGGGCTGGGGATTTAGCTCAGTGGCATAAGCACCTACCTTGCAAGTGCCTGGTCATGAGTTCAATCCCTGGTACCGATTAAAAAAAAAAAAAAGACTCAGAGAAGTGAAGTTATATGTTCAAGGTCATTACTCGGACTGGAAACGAAATCTTTTACTTACTTTGTGATAACATGTGTAATGCTGTGAACTATCCTAGCTATATTTTTCTGGCAAGGTTAAGGGGAAATAAAATAATTTCAGATATCATTCATTGATACGAATAAATTCACAATATCGAATGGTTCTATTAACCTCCACTTATATTTTGTTTTAACTGTTATCTTTAGCTTTCTTCTTGGTTTCATTAATAGAAAGTCTTTTTTAAATGTAAAAATAAAAATCAGGTAGAATACCTGCAGACAGTTACTGGAGCAGAGTCCTGCTGCAGGATATAGGTTAAAATAACAAGTTTTCTCCCTTTAACAGTTTTAGCAGTGCACAGATAAAGCTTTACCATACCTCCACTGCTGCTCGATAAATATATGACTTTTACCAAGTTTAGAGTTCATTTCACTGCACACGTTAGATCCTCCTCAATTATTGTTACTAAAATGCCGTGCTATTATCAATTCTTGATAAATATTTTATTTTTATCTGTTATCTCATATATAACATAAATAAGAAAAATAGTACCTATTAGGTAATTAAGCTTACCTTCAACAAAAACAGTATTTTTCATCAATTGTCTAGAATTTTTCAAAAACAAACTCTCATCTACACTCCAAAAAGTCTAAAAAGAATAGAGTTTTTTTCTGTTATGTTAATCATGAGACTTGGTAATATACTTTTCTTTTCTTGGGTAATATAGTATATCCCAATTATTTTTAAAGTTTCATTAAAGAATATTATAATGATACTAATATGCAAATAAATTTGAAAACATTTAAGTAATGGGTAACTTTCAAAAAGTATATGATTGATGAAAGGTATAGAAATTTAAGATAACAGTTTCTTTCCTTTAGTTTTCTTTTTTGGCTTATTATAAGATCCTCCTGACAACCTATGTTGGACAAACACAGAACATTTATCTAATTACCTCCTCTTACTCAATTTCTGATAAATAAAATGTTTGTTCAACAAATAAGTACTTCAATATATATAAATTTATGAGTCATGAGAACTTCTTTTAATATTTTCATAATTGTACAAACCCAAAGAAAGCCAAGGCCTATCAGAATAATGAACCCTGGATTCTGTATTTCATTATCATGGATATGAGGCCCACTTTAGATATGCAAGTGCTCCAAAAAGAAATATTTTTCTCTTGTTTGGAATATTCTTCGCTTGTTTTCTCTTATTGTATTGCCTTTCTGCTTCTTATCAATGTGTTTCTAAGTAGGGTCAATTAAAAATGAACTATCTTAAATTTCTATATATATAAAAAAGTTGAAGGATTTGATTCTAACTATAGAGTTCAATAAACTATTGATAAAGACTAATATTTCTCTTTCTCTATAGCATAGTTTCAATGAATATTTTAGCACTTAAAGTTCAAGACTCGAAAAGTAAAACTAATAGTCTTTCTAAAATATAGGCTTAGCAATAAATGTAATACACTCATGATCATCTCTATAGATGCAGAAAAAGCATTTGGCAAAGTCCAGCAGTCATTCATGATTTAAAACCCTACAGAAAATCAAAATTGATGGTCTTTACCTCAATCTGATAAAAGCTAACTATAACAAACCAATAGCCAACATCATACTGAACAGACAAAAACTGAAAGTTTTCACTCTAAAATCAGGAACAAGAATAGGATTTCCACTATCACCACTCCTATCCAATGTAGTTCTGGAAACACTAGCCAGAATAATTACACAATAGAGATATATAAGAAATAAAAATAGGAAAGGAAGAAGTGAAGCTATCATTATTCAAACATGGCATGATACTCTACATAGAAGACCCCCAAAATCTCTACCAAAATATTTCTAAATTTAATAACTAAACTATAGCTGGATACAAAGTCAACAGTCAGAACTGACTATCATTCCTGTATACAAATAACAAAGCCACTGAGAGAGAAATCAGGGGAACCACACCCTTCATAATAGCATCTAAAAAAATTGAATACGTAAGAATCACTCTAACAAAGGAAGTACAGGATCTACATATTGAAAATTACAGTGCTCTACAGAAGGAGATCAAACAGGGTATCAGAAAATGGAAAGATAACACTTGCTCAGGGATAAGAAGAATCAACATTGTGAAAATAACCATATTCCCCAAATTGTTATACAGATTTAAAGAAATTCCTGTAAAAACACCATCAGCATATTTCACAGAACTAGAGAAAATATTCCTAAAATTCATCAGGAACTAGAAGTGACCTAGAATAGCAACAAAGGTAACAAAGGTAAGGCAGAAGGTATCACAATCCCTGACTTGAAATTATACTACAAAGATACTGTGATAAAATCAGCATTGTACTGGAGAGAGAGAGAGAGAGAGAGAGAAGAGAGAGAGAGAGAGAGAAAAGAAGAAGAAGAAGAAGAAGAAGAAGAAGAAGAAGAAGAAGAAGAAGAAGAAGAAGAAGAAGAAGAAGAAGAAGAAGAAGAAGAGAAAAGAAAAGAGGAAAAGAAAAGAAAAGAAAAGAAAAGAGAAGAAAACCTGAGGACCACTGGAACAGATTAATAGATGCAGACACAACTAAAACATACTCAGCCACTTTATGTGTAGGGGCCAAATATGTTCACTGGAAGAAAGGAAGATAACCTCTTTAATAAATGGTGCTGGAAAAACTGATTCTCTATGTGCCAAAGACTAAAACTAGCCCCACGTCGAACAGCATGCAGTAAACTGAAGACAAAATGGATCAAATCTAAATATGAAAGAGAAAAAATAAATCTATGGGAAGAGAAAGCAGGTAGAAATCTTGAAGACAGGGGTAGGCAGAAAGTTCGTAAACAAAACCCAGACTATACAAGTAACACTTCAAAGAATCAACAACTGGGATCTCATCTTATTAAAAAGCTTTTGTACAGAAAAATAAATCACTCACAAAGTGAAAAGATAATCCATAGAGTGGAAAAAAATTTTAGCTCATTGTCCCCCAAAAAAGGACTTCTGTCTAGAATATATAAAGTATTGATAAAAAACCAGATCCATCAAATCAAAGACCCAATCAAAAATGGACATCTGAGACAAATACACACTGCTAAAATGAATAAATACAAATGACAAATAAATATATGAAAGTGTTCAACATCACAGGGCATTCAAGAGATGGAAATTAAAACAACATTGAGATTCCATCTCACCAGTAACAAATGCTGTAGGAGCTATGAATAAAAACAATCCTTCTCCACTATTGGTGGGAGTGTAGACTGGTATAACCACTGTGGAAATCAGTGTAGAGATTCCTCACAAAACCTGGATTAAAGGTTCCATTTGACCCAACTATTCTCCTTCTGTCCTAGAAGAATTAAATACACCATACCACAGTGATATATGTGCACCAATGTTTATAGCAGCACAATTTGTAACAGCCAACTCCTGGAGACAGCCCAAATGCTCATCAACCGAGGAATGGATTTTAAGAAATGTATTTTTTTATGCAATCGAGTGCTACTCAGCCATAAAGAAAGATAAACTTGAGATTCTTACAGGTAAATGGATTCAACTTGAGACCATTCTCATAAGTGAAATAAATCAGACTCACATATGCACACATCATATTGTCTCCCTGGTGTGAGAAATTTAAAGTGTAAATAAGTTCTAAAATACACAGTGTGAAATGGGAAGAAATTGTTCAAAAGGAAAAAGGAACTAGGATTGGTGAAAGGGAAAAGTACAGTAGGGAAAAGAGAAAAAATCCTAGTCAGCTATACTATTAGTGTTTCTTAGTTCATTAAAATGAAAAGTTTGTGCCAATATTGATTGGAGAAATTTTTATGTCCTTATCTTGTAACCTGAGCAAAAATACTTTAAAGATAACAACATGTAATGCATTAACTATTGTTATTCTCCTATTATTTTGTTATAAAACCTTGTTTTACTTGTTTTCTGTACATAAAAATACAAGTAAACATAAAAAAAGCTAGATTTGGACCTTAGAGAAAACTCCAATATCAACTCCAATAGTTTCTATTTTTAATATCAAGAAAATCTTTTATGAATACTTAGAATTCTTAAAAAGTACTTAAAATTCTTGAAACAAAATTCCCATTTCACTCCTATAAACTGTAAAAATGCAAACAAGTAAAATTAACAATATGTTCATAAAGAAAAACTTTTGAAGGAGGCTAATTAATTGTAAAGCTAAATATTCATTGCTTCTACTTTAAACATAAATAAGTCAGATTAGCAACTACTACATCTACTACATTAACAAAAGGCAGTATTTTTTAATTTGTTGCCTAGTCTGGCCTGTTAATCACGAGCTCAGGCGATGTTGCCACCTCAGCCTCCTGAGCAGGTGGCCCTACAGGCAAGCAACATACCTGCACCCTACTAAATAAAACTCTCTAGCTTAATCTTCAAATCAAATCTACTTGTGAAGCCTAGAAATAGTTGTTCCTCAAGCCTGGTGTTTCTTCCTGAGGAAACACCCTCTCTCCACTCTTTTGTTCACCTGGTCCTAGAGGGAATGTTTGGACTCATCTGGTTTGCAAATTAGAGAAGATGAAACAGACTCCTAGCTTCACTTAACCTCTCTTTCCTTTGGAAGTAAGGTTTGTGCATGGAAGTTCCCACAGGAAGTTACACGAGTACGAATTTCTATCTATTTGTTTTGTTTTGTTTTGTTTTGC
This sequence comes from Dolichotis patagonum, assembly GCA_004027295.1. Lineage (NCBI taxonomy): Eukaryota > Metazoa > Chordata > Mammalia > Rodentia > Caviidae > Dolichotis > Dolichotis patagonum. The sequence goes on along the minus strand of PVJX010005993.1, from coordinate 62,822 downwards.
TTTGTTTTGTTTTGTTGTGCTGGGTGTTGAACCTACAGCCTTGCAGATGCTAGGCAAATGCTTCTCCACTAACCTACATCTCTAATCCTATCATCTGAACTCTCAATGACATATGACATGAGCCACCTACAGTACCTGCAGAAACTAAACAAAGACGAAATTTAAAAAATGTACTTGAATTACACTACCTCATCACGAAAGCTAAAGACATAGCTGGGCTAATTTTTCAGTAAGTGCAGCTTAACAAGCATAAAATGAAACAAATCTATCAATGAGTAATTGATAGCAGTTACTCAACTTCTCAACTTAAATGTAGAAGTTCAATTTGTCTTAAAAACTGAAAACTAGAAAGCAATATATAAACTGCTGGTTAGATATGTGCTACATCCACTTTAATTCCTTTTCTATAATAAAAAGTGTGCTTCTATGGCTTATTGTAAGTGAAAAAGAAGACCGGTAAGTAAGCATTTTCTTCGTGTCACTTTATAGTAAAAACAATAACTGATTAAATAAACTCACAGAAGCTGTAGGTTTCAAGGACTCATCAATATAACTGATCTATGATTCATTAATGGGTCATAAAATAAAAAGCTCAATAAAATAATCATAAACTCACATGTTTATTTAGCTCTGAGACTTAAATGATGGACCTTTGGACCTGCCCATGCCTGGAGACAGCCTCTCATTGCACGCACACTGGCACACAAACACACTTAAGATCATGTTTTCCCTTTCTCTTTGCTGTGTAGACTGATATAGTCACATGTTCATAGAGAAACATCTGTAACACCCACTATCACGTGTTTGCTTTAAGAGACAACAAAATGGTATAATTTATTTTAATTTACAAATAAATAAGTTACAGATTTTTTAAAGTACCTTTTTCATTTTATTTCTATTTTATTTTAGATTTTGCTATTCTTGACTTCTGAATTTCCTTTGAACATCAGGTAAACTCAAAGCAAAAAGAAAGTTCAACTTATGCAGGCATATTTCAACTCTTTACAATCAGATTTCAGGCTTTCTGAAAATATTTCATCACTACCTAGTTCATTTTAAGTAAAATACAAAAAGAAATGCAACACTTTCATCCAACGTACAAACTTATTTCTAACTTTTAATTAACATATAATATAGAGGGTAGTCAAAATTTTATTTTTCAAATAATAATAATGACCTGGCATGGTGGTACATGCTTGTAACCTCAATATTTTAGCAGGCTGAGCAGGAGGGTTGCAAGTTTGAACTTAGCCTGAGCAATGTAGGAAGACCTCGTCTCTAAATACAAAGAGCTGAGGATGTAGTTCTATGCTACAGCACTGTACCAGATAAAGAAAAAAAAAAAAACACAAGTACTACTAAGTAAAGAATTTGGATCTTAGAAAGCAAAGTCAATGTTTCTGAAAATGTAAAAATGACGGACACTAAATGTAGTAGGCTCTTGATACATCGTTGATTAAAAGTGCTGTTTCAACCAGTATTCAACCTAAAAGATTTAAGTCTGTGTGTATGTAAGTTTCTGTTACTTACACCCATAGCTATCCCTTCTTCTGTCATCTTAATCACTAGATTTTAAGAGAAGCAGAATTTTCCTTTTAAACTAATCTCTTTAAGATTTTGATATCTTCCTTTGATTCATTTTTAGTTTACATCTAGAACCCTTTATTGGCTATTGCTGACTGACCACAGATATCTCATTTTCCTTTTCTTCCACTCACATTTTTAACCTCATTTTGTTTTACCAAGGCCTAAGGTACCTGACTTCACCAGTTGCCACCAGTCAAAGCCATAATTTCTTTACCCTGAGCTACGTTGTTGGTGTAGTTCTCTACGTGATCTCCACAATTTCATTTCAAATCATCAAATACTCATGACGGATGAATTAAAATTAACTAACATTGGTACCAAGTGTATACACAAGTGTATTCCTCCATTTATGTTTTCTATGCCTGTTTCACATGAACCTGAACAATTTTCATGACACAATGACATTCTGGACTTTTATATATAAATCACTACCCACAGAATTTATTTCATTATCCAGTGATGAAGAACAACCCATACTTTTCACTCTTAGATTTTCTAAATCTCTTTTTCTAAAACTAGTTCAATTATATATTAATTTAGTCATTCATTCACTTAATTCAGAAGCAATTTTTAGTTCCATACTGGGAGTTAGGCACTTCCTTATGCACTAGGAATGTAATGATCATGAGCAGAGAAAACAAGTCCCAGTCATCATGGAGTTTACAGTGTCCTTTTCTCTAAAAGGAAGGCTCCTCTCAAAGTATTTACTTGTTGCTCTCATTTCATGGACATATCATATTTTGCTTTTCCTCATCATTTGTGGGTTCATTGCATGCACACAAACAGGCTCTACTCTGCCTAACCAGAGGATTCTTCATTACCTATATTTGGATACTGTACTTTTATTTAGTAAAAGAACCAACAGAATAAAGACAAAAAAACTGAGCTCTAGTCTTAGCTTTCTACTTACCAATTTTACAAGTTCAGACAGGCAAGTCCCTCAATTTCTCTGAAACTCAGTTCCTTCATCTGTAAAATTAGAACATGGGCTACATCAGCAATTTTCAAATTCGACTGCATGAAATTTTTAGGATTCACTGCAATTTCCAAAACATGACAGAAAGGAATGTTCTCTCAAAATGCTTCAGATGAAGCCTATATATTTGCTCAAAGAAAATAATTATAATGCTAAACACTTTTTAAATGATTAGATCCCACGATTCTGAGGTCACGTTTCCTACCTTCTCTGCCACCCAAATTGAAGATGGAAAGAAGAAGAAAAGAAAATAGAAAGAAGGGAGGCAGAGAAGGAAGAGGGGGGAAAGGGAGAAAGGAGCAGCAAATGCTAAAGATATTACTACATGTAAGGAGCTAACATCAGCATGTATACTATTTTATTTTTCAACAGCTCCACAAGATAGGCATTGCACCCATTTTACATAAAAGAAAATAAAGCTCCAAAAATTTAGACAACTTGTTCAGGTGCTATAATTACAAAGTAGTGAGGCAAAGGTCTGTTCTCTCTCCATTTCCCCAGGCTGCCTTTCAAAGAAACTAACCTTTCATTGTTCTCTTATTTTACCTGACCTAATCCTCGCAACTTTGAGGGAACTGATTTCATCATTATTCATATTTTGCCAGTTATGAATACAAGGTTCAGAGGAATGAATTTTATCTCCCCAATGTCAAAGTTACTCAGTGAAGCAAGGATTAAATACCTGAGGCAAAGATTAAATCCCTGAATTCATACACTGTGTTGTTTCCTCCACACCAAACTGCCTCCTTTAAAAACTAAAAAAGATGGGGAAATACTGAGAAGGAAAGAGGCATAAGATATAGGACAGGTGGGGCTCCCACTGGCCCTATATCTTATGACTCTTTCCTTCTCAGTATTTCCGCATCTTTCTTTTTATAAGAGGCCTCTATGCCTCTTATAAAAATTCACTGTTTACTTCAAAGGGCAATTGAGTTAAATGAGATAATTTAATGGAAAGCACCTTGAAAAATCCAACACTCTATCAATATAAGGTGTTATTATTAATTATGCAAATAGGCATCACTGAAGATGACATTGTATGATTTTGCAAAATCACAAGAGGTAGCTGAAAATATAAAATAGTTCTGCTATGAATTAATTACTTAGCTAGCCTACAAAACGTGATAGAAGAGGAGGGCAGCCTGACACTCTGCAGTTGTGATACAAGAGTCGGCTTCTTATGCTTGCTTTCTGCTCATGATATACAGTCCCTGCTGGCAGCAGAATAATTCAAATTTTCAATTTTTCTTGGATTTCATCACAAACTCTATCAAAAGTATGAAAGTCAGTATTTTAATATCCTTGTACGATGTGAAAAATAATAGTATGCTCCACTAGCTGAACTCTTAAAGCATTTTTTATTTTGATTGTCTCCCCATTACACTGAGAGATTGTCAGAATTTTATCAGGCAGATCACCCAAACAAACGAGAACATTATTAAGGTTCCAGCAGCACCGTAAGTCACTGGATGTTATGAGTGATTAAAAGCCTTACAGTTATGACAAGGACCATAAGGAGATCAGACAAAGAAGTTACATATCTTTAAAAGAAGGAATAAAAGAAAAGAAAGATTAGAAAGAATTAACCCTTTGTATTTCTTTCCAGTGAAAAGGCCACAGCGTTATTTGATCAATATTTAAAGCTTTTTGTGACTAGATTCCACACAGTGAATAACTTCCAAAGGTCAAAAGAATAGGAAACAAGATTAATGCAGAATTACAATTATTGCCTTGACACAATGCCAGGATGAAGAAAATTATATTTAATATAACAAGACTCCTTGTTATTAGTAAAACATTACCTATGAATTTTGTAATTATTATTGACTGTAATTATACCTCCTTGGTTCACTAACTTATTTGGAATTAGAAATACATTTCCATTTTACTTAACATCCACAAATCTGTTAATTAAAAGCTTCCTTTATGCCAGGCATTGCCCAGAGCACTAAAAATAGGCTATAAACTAGAAAGGAAGGAAGGAAGGAAGGAAGGAAGGAAGGAAGGAAGGAAGGAAGGAAGGAAGAAAGAAAGAAAGAAAGAAAGAAAGAAAGAAGAAAGAAAGAAAGAAAAAAGAATTCTCATTGGAGGAATGCATGATCTAGAGTTGAAAAGAAATACATAAATTAACTTTCACAATAGAACATAATTGAAAAAATATATAATTATACTATTAAATGAAATTACCTTACTTTCCAAACAAACAAAAAAGTACCAAAATGTTGAGTGTATTTTCATAAGCAGAAAAAGACTATTACTATGGAATTTTTTCTTACATATCAACTGAATTTTATAAATATCTTATAATCAAAAATTTAAAAATCAATGTGGTAATTTTTTGCATCGAGTGGCCAGCCCAGAGGTCATGCTTGCTGTCGGGCACTCTAGGCACTGACTAAGCTGCATTCCCCGTCTATATGATCATGCAAAATACATTTTTCAAGGGATAGTTGGGCAACTTCCCCCAGCAGAAGTCCACTGACTTTGGGTAAAAGTCACAGAAAGCCTGATAGCAAAGGTTAAATTGGTCTGGCTTCAGAAGATGAACTGGGATTTATAGGAGTAGCTTACAAGGGAAAATACGAAAGATTGTGAAAAAAATCATCTAAGCAATAAGTTTCGAAGTTAATATTTCTTGTAGCTTGTGTGGTGGGGAGGACAGAAAAACTTGAAGTCTCCTGAGGAGAGAAAACAGTGGGTCAAACTGTAAAAGATCTTAGATGCCTTTTCTGAATTTTATCCAGTAGTCAATGGACAGTCAGAACTCAGCCATGGAGGCCTCCAATTGTGAGAGATGTTTCCATGTCTTTGTTCTGTCTGGCTCCAGATTTTTCTGAGGTAAAAGTCATGAATGAGAATGAAAATTCTCAGTGAAATAAAAATTGAGTGAAGAGATGGAAAGATGTGTTTAGCTAGAATCAACAGATTATGTTCACCAATTGTATGTAAGAATGGGAAAGACGAAAATAACTGAAGATAATGTAAGGAGATTTGATGATGAGAAGTTAAGGACAACAGACTGGGGTAAACAGAGAATCAGTAAAATGACCTATGCACACTGGGAATCAGCTGCTTGCAGAATATTTAAGGGACAATTTAAAAGATGGGTCTGATAGGAGAAAGACTAGTTCATTTCCCTGTTTTCTACCACTATTATAGTCAGGTAATTTAAGATAAAATACAAATAAATGAATGAATAATTGTATTGTTACCAGGTAAAAGTCTTTTTTAAAAAATTTACTTTGAGAAAATTTCTGATTATGACAAAATAAACAAAAAATATGTGAACCAATAATATTCACACCTTCATTCATATGCTTCCCTTCTAATATAGATTGCATTATTTCAATTATTCACTTCCTTGTACTGGGATTATCTACCACACCCTTTGCTATGTCATGTTGTAGTACCTGCTGCTAAGGGTGGCATATACTTCCCCATCCCTCTACACAGGAAACTTCTCTGACTAATAAACTGTTAGCTAATGTGATGTAATTACTTGCATGGGCCGGCATGCCCTCCAAACAACTCAGGTCCACCACAGAAACAATCTGCCAGTGTCTTCACTGTTCCTTTAGCTTGTAAGTCAGATCTGAAACCCCATCTGAAGCCTGCAGGTTAACTTTGATCCAGAAAATCCTATCCTAAATAAACTAAATTAAAGCATTGTGACCATAAAAAATAAAACACAAGAAGTAAGACAATGAAAGTCTTATCTTTTTTTCCTAGGCAGCATTACTGTATCAGTTGCCAACTAATACAATTTCTTTGCAATACATAAACAGTTTTCTTCCTTAAAATGTGATTTTCCATAAAATGATAATCAATTCATCTTAACTTGCCGTCTATGTTACAGGAAAGTGATAACAAGGTTAGCATGTTCAGAAGGAACTAGATAGAAATAAACACACGGAATAAAAGAAAAACAGTGACTTTTCAAATATCTGTAGCACTGGAACACTTTAAATACATTTTATGTTCACATAAGGTCATAAAATGTGCAGAAACTGGGAGATGCATATTGAAGCAAAGTTCTCGAGAAATGCGTATGTCACCTCTGTAGAATGTTGTGTTGAAAAAGAGACAAAAAGCAAAGACAAGGATCCCAGGGACGAGTGACTGATAGGTTAAGAGTCAAAGAAAAAGGATGAAAACGAGTGGTCACTGAGAGGTAGAAAAATGACTGGAAAAACTATTGTACATTGTAGAATTAAATGCAAGAAAGAGAGCAAGAGAAATGAATAATAAAATGCTGTTCCTTTTTGACTATCATTTTGCCTTAGGCACCCATCCCCAAAACATAATTAGCAATAGGAAAAGATATATTTATCATATATGTGTGTATGCATATATGTGACATTATTTATGATAACAAAAGGAATTAACCCAGAGCACTAGTTGTTAAAATGTAATGTGACTATAAATCATCTAGAGTCTAAAACATTTGCTACCAATGCAGATTCCACCAAGTCCACAGCAGTAAGAAACACTTGTTGGCCTGAACTGGAACCCAAAAGTCTTAGTTTTAAAAATGCACAGAAATGGATCCGATGAAAAAAATCCAGGAAGTATTTTTCAAAAGTTATTGACTTTTGACATGTAAAAGAAGGAAAGGAAAATGAAGATTTTAAAAAAAACTGTGATCTCAGACTGTTGCTTCCTTTTATAAGACTTCAAACTAGGCTTAGTTACACATCCATAAACTGCCAGCATTCTAGGAGGCTGAGGCACAAAGATGGGAAATTCAAGCCCAGATTAGACATAAACAGTTTTATTTCTTAAAAGATGGTTTCCCATAAAATCATAATCAATTCATCTTAACTGCCCTTCTAGGTTACAGGAAGGTGATACTACACAGCTTACCAACTTAGTAAGGACCTATCTAAAATAAATAAATAAATAAAAATAAAAACCCTAAATAAATTAATTAATAAATACAATGGTTGGTGATTGAGCTCGGTGAAGGCCCTGTGTTTAACATCCAGTACTATAAAAAATGAATAAAAATTCAGAGAAGAACCAGTGCACAAGGGATAATAAGGAGGTAAGGACAGTCATACCAATAAAATGCAGCCCAGCTAAACGAAAGTGATGGGGAGAATGTTTTGGTAACACATGTAGCACATAGTGAGCACTCATATATTTGTTGAATACACAGAACCTAAAGAAGCAAATATAGTCTCATAGGCGCACACACACAACCTAGCATTCAATCTTAGTGAAAAACAAATACATATTTTTCCATCACACTCCCTCAAAAAAAAAAAACAGGAAAAAAAGACCAACAATGACAAGCATAATCAAGGAAGCTGGACTAAGAGAATGTTACAGAAAGAATATCATTCATGGTAAAGTTCAGTCAACCAGTCTAGTACAATAAATTGGATGGATAAAATAAACTCCATAAAATGGACTTATTAGGAAAACATAGGCAAATTGAGGGAAAAAACTCAGAGAATGTTGGACACAAAAGCAGTTATCATCAACAACAAGAGGAAAGTAGAGAGAATAAATTAACAATATAATTCCTTTTCTTCTCACAAATTCTCCTGTTCTTCATTTTTGCACCCCATTAGTGAATTTCTCTTCAAAATTTGATGATGCCATTATGATTTAAATACTTCTTCCTTGGTATTTTCCTGTAACAGCTTCAGAGATGATCTCAGCCCATGCCTAAATGGGAGGAATTGGCAGATAGTCGTGGGTAGATGCTAGCAAAGTTTGACATTGTTAACTACTAATCTACAACTGCTAAACTTTAGAAAATTAAGACAATAAATAGGAAAAATCACATGGAATTGAAGACACCAATGATTTCATTCAAGAAATTAAAGGAAGGGACTTCCTGTAGCATGATCTCATTCAGGAAATAAAAGGAAGGGATTTCCTGAAGCACTGGTAGAGAAAAGTCAGTTCTGAGTGAAGCAGAAAAGACACATGGAACCTCACAAGGGAGGTTTCCAAGGGGAGAAATCTAAGATGCTGTAAGAGTAGAAGAGTGAGAACAACATAAAAACCAATTTAGCTCAGGAAACAAAAAATACAAATTGTAATTTCATGATAAAAGTCAATCTTTGCTGAGTTGGTGGCACTCTAGGAGGCTGAGATAGGAGTATCACAAAGTCAAGTCCTATGTAGACAACTAGATGTCATTCAGAGAAGAGGCCTTGGGGTCAATCTCCAGTATTGGTCAAGAAAGAAGGGGGAAGGAGAGAGAGAGAGAGAGAGAGAGAGAGAGAGAGAGAGAGAGAGAGAGAGAGAGGAACATCTGTATGTAAATATCATGGCCAAATACATCCAGCAAAATAAATGTGAAATAATTTTCTTTGAACTAAATATAAATGTAAAGGAAACATTAATGTGAAATTATTTCAGGAAAATTAATTAAAAAAAACAAAAAACAAGATAAGGAGAGGAAAAAAGAAAAGAAGATATAATCTACTTCACATCATGAAAGTTTTTTCCTGGTAGAGCCTGGTTTTCTAGAGAGTGAGCCTACCTTAAAAAGAGCTCAGCACATGCCATGGCCAGCATTGGAGCAGAGCTGGGGAGAGTGGGCATGGTTTATACATCTCCAAGGTGAAGTTCAATCATTAAAAAAAGGGGTCATTGGTTGTAAAATAGAAAAGTATAAATACAAACAAACATTTACCTGATCAAAAGCAACGTATAGAAGAAAGGAAAAGTTGAGGAAATATGTATGACCTAGATAGTGAACCACATAGATGTTGTTGACTAAAGAAATACATTTCTACTGTATTATTTTTAAATTGTAAAAATGATCAATAGAAGAACAAACCTTAAAATACAAATGTCTAATATTAAAAGGTAGGCCAGAGAAAGATAGGATAGGTAAATGAAACATACCCTCAACTTTCAATTCTGCAGACAATGATGTTATTTCAAAGTGGCCAAGCAAGTGATCACGAATTATAGAGTCACATTAGAAACAAAAACAAGCTAACAGTTGCCTCTGAGAAGGGATCAAAGGAAGGGAAGCATGATGGGCAGAGATGGCACTTTATGTCACAATGTTTTTAAATGACTTAAAAAGTTAATGGAAGATTCATTTTTTTGATAAAATGACTAGATGTCAAAACAACTAGGTATGAAATCAGCGTAGATACCCATTAACAGATGAATAAAGAGAAATATATATATATATATATATATATATATATATATATATATAGTGGAATATGATTCAGCCACAAGAACAAAATTATTCCATCTGCAAGAAAATGAATGGAGGAAGCTTGGGAAGATGCCGGATCAATAAGCAGCAAAGTAAAGAGCCTCTCTGAGAGAAACAGCTCAGATGCTGGAATAAAGCATCCTGGAGAAGACCAGATGGGAGGAGATGGATTCTCTCAACCCAGGAACAAACTAAAGGGGAAAAAAAAAAGAAAGAAAAGAGGAAAAGAAAAACATGGACAGAAGGCTGTAGCCAGACACACTCTCACCAGAACCAGTCCCACTGTGTATGAAACGCTGCTGGAATCCGAAGACATGAGGTCACGGTGAAGTTGGGGGTTGGCAAGCCCAAGGGCCTCAGTAGGAGGATGTGGTCACAGAGGGTAGCAGTGAGGCAGAAAACAGCACCGGCTTGGAGATTGGCACTGGCTCATGGTGAGTGCGGGAAGTCAGTCTTCTCACGGGAGTGGATGATTGATTGGGTGACATTTTGGAGTTGGGCAGGATAAGCCCAGAAGCAGAACAGCAGTGACTTCAGTCAGCCACTCCTAGGGCAGAGCCGATTGGTGAGAATTGCTTGGACTGAGTCCCACAACTGCATCCAATCCAATAGCCAAGGATGAGGTCTCCTTGAAGCTATCCTTAACTGGCCCCATCTGCACAGCACACACTAGCATGGTGAAGACTGTCAGTGGTTGACCAGCTCAGAAGGGAGGGGTCAGCCAGCCCTGTCCAGGCTTACTCTTCAGTGGTTACCAGTAGACTGGGAGGGCAGCAATCCCTAGCCAGCACACTTCAGAGTAATCGTAGCCAGTACTGGAAGTGCCGGGGAACCCCACTATCCACTTGTCTGGAAGAAACCAGAAACATGACAAGAGGAAGAAACAAAAGGAAGTCTCCAACCTCCAACCCAAACAGTACTGGCCCAGGAGAAGTAAATACAGAAGAGATCGGGAGTTGCACACCTGAAGTTTCTGAAGAAGCAGCATCTCACATAAAGAAATATCTTCATGACATTATAAAAGAACTCAAAATAGAAATACTAATACAGGTAAAGGAAGATATAAGAAAAATAATAAAAGAAATGCTAAGCACCTCTCAAGAAGACATAGACAGAAGAATGGAAAAGCATAGATGAGGAGAGAAACCTTTGATGAAGAATATTTTTAAAAATCTAGAATACAGGAAACAGATTTAAAGAGATTACCAGAAAATTAAAAACTCCATTGAAAGCTGGCAAAACTACTTGAAAGAAACTAAAGATAGACTATCAAACCTTGAAGACAGGTTTGCAACATGTGATCATGAAAGGAAAGTTCTCTTAAAAATAACAAGGAACCGGGAAGTAAAAATACAGAGGTTAGAAGATGACAAGAGGATCTATAACTTAAGAATAAAAAATGTGAGTGAAGAAGCAGAGATAAACACAAGTGAAATACAAATGCTATTTACAGAAATAGTTAAAGAAAATTTCCCAAGCATAGCAAAAGGAAATGATATTCAGATATATGAGGCATACAGAACTCCAGTAAGCTATAACCAAAATAGATCTACACCCAGACATGGAATAATCAAGATCGCAGAAATTCATCACAAGAACAGAATATTAAAAGCTGTCAGAGAAAAGAAACAGATCACCTATAAAGGAAAACCCATCAGAATCATGACAGACTTCTTGACACAAACCATCAAATCAAGAAGAGCTTGGAGTGAAGTATTCCAAGCCCTGAAAGAAAATAACTTCCAAGCCAGATTGATGTACCCTGTAAAACTATATCACAAAATTAATGGAGAAACAAGATGTTCCCATGACAAGGAGGAACTGGGGGAGTTCATGACCACCAATCCAACCTTACAAAAAATACTGAAGGACGTTCTAGAGAGAGAAAAATGACCAGGATTTCAGGAACAGTGGCAGAGAGGGGCTCACTGAATGGTGCAGACAGTGGAATGAAAGGGAAAAGTAGACAACCAATGACAGAAAGATAGCATGGCAGAGATGAGGCAGAGAATGTTGGCCATAATTGCTAACATGGATGGCTTCAATACACTAATAAAAAGAAACACAGGCAGAATGGATCAGGAGATAGGGTCTATCAAGGTGTTCTCTGTAAGAAATATAATTAACCTGAAAAAGGGTTTATGGACTGACAGTCAAAGATGAGAAAATAATGCTAAATGTGACAGGGAACCAGAAAAAAGTAGGGGTAGCTCACCCATCAGCAACAGATTGGTTGGAAAGACATAACACTTTTTTGCAATGGAGAACTACTCAGCTATAAGGAAGGAAAACCTTGAGGTTCTTATAGGTAAATGGCTACAACTTGAGACCAAGCTCAGGGCTAAAAAGGTTCACAACCCCTTAAGTAAATAGCGGGTTGCCTCCCTAATCTAAAAACTAAAGGAGTTAGTGGGATACAAAATGTTCAATGTACCCTGTGAAAGTGAAAGGGGAGGAATTGTCTAAAAAGGGAAGGCAGAGGACATTGTCTTGTATCATGATTTGAAACCCATATTGTTTTCATTGCTCTGTTTAGTTTGGTTATATTCTGTTTCAGTTTGTATACATGTACTAGATTTGAGGGCATGGACAGCTATTCCAAAGATAGAAGGATATACTACAGTAACCATTTTTAATTTCTTATTAACTTAATCTGAAACCCTATATTGCTTTCACTGTTTTGTTTTGACTTTTATTTGAATCTGTTTTGTTTGATTGCACTCTTGTCTTGACTGATTTCATTCGAATCTTTTATGTTTGATAATATCAAGTCTGAGTATAGGAAACTACTCTGAAGACATTAAGATTCACTATGATACCCATTCTGGTTTGACTATTACCTTCTTTTGAGGTCCTGTAATGTCTCCAATGTTTTGTTTTTATTGATTTTTTTCTCTATTGCTATGTTCAATTTTATTGCACCTGATGATATGGGCAATTCTATTGAAGATAACAACAGATATCATGGTAACCATTGTAGATCACCTTGTATTGTGGTTTTAAATCATGTATTATGTCTATTCTTTTGGGTTTTGTTGTTCTTGTTGTTTGTTTTTTGGGTGTTTTTTTTTCTACCAGGGATTGAACTCATGACTCTGTGCTTGCCAGGCAGGCCACTGTACCACTAAGCTAAATCCCTGGCCTCATCATTTTGTTTTGCATGGTCCTATTTTTTTCTCATTTGGTTTTATTCTTTTAAAAAAAATGGATGGATATGGAGACTGCTGTGTTGAGAAAAATAGGTCAAACTGAGAAAGATGACTATCAAATGTTGTCCATAATATGTAGACTCTAAAAAAATAGAAAAGACACTCTTATTAGGCATGAAGAAGGGAATAAGAGAGAGGAGGGAATATGTAAGTATGGACAATGGGGAGATGGAGATAAGAAAATATATTTTAAAAGCTGACCCCCCTGAGAGATGATACTAAGGGAGGGGGCAGGCAAGGGTGTAACAGAGTAGGATGAAAATGAACAAAGTATATATTGCATGGACAGAATCTGTCAAAACAAAACCCATTAATCTGTATTAACAATGAAAATTTCCTGAATTCAAGAGGTGGTATAGGCAAATAGTGAAAAAAGTAGGCATTGAATAACATCAGAGAAGGAAAAATACAGAATATTAAATAGAAGAATAGTGTTAAATAAAAATAAGGCCCACAAAATATTCCACATATTTAGAAAAAAGTTTTGCAAATTTAATCATCAGACATTGCTTAATAATATCTATGTATACCATATACTATTTTGCCTGCTTTCTTTATTATTTTCTAAAAATGAAAGAGAAAGATGCAGCATTTTTGGAACATGTACCAGGTAAGTTTTTATTCTGAAGAAGAAAATTTGTTGTAACTCCATCCTACATAAATTCTAGTAGACTGCACTAAAGATCTGGGGTTAACAATAGTAACTGATAGGTCAAGAATTTTTCTAAAGTCAAATCTACTTCTATTATTTTATATTACTATAACCATGTAATAATCATTAATTGCAGTGATTATATTTTTTGCTTTGCTGTTATAAAATATTAATCTCAAAACATATTCATAACTTCACTTAGAGCTTCAGTGTCAGTGTAAGAAGAAAAATGGCCTCCCAAAGATCTCCTAGTGCCTGGAAACTGTGACTATGTCAAAGGTGACTGGCAGATATAATTAAAGGCTTTAAAATAGATTATCCTGAGCCAGCACAACCATAACCTAAGCAAGTTCAAATGCAGTCTGGGCTACCAAGCAACTCAGCTAGACCCTGTCTCAAAATAAAAAATTAAAACAGGGCTGTAGCTATTTTTTTTTCTCATATAAAAAAAAAATACCCAGAATTATCCTTAAGAGATGGAAAAGAGGAGATACAAGTAAAACAGACAAGAGAGAAAAGGAGCTGTTATGGCAGCAGATAGAGTTGGATTAAAAGATTTTTTGATTTGGAAGACAGAGAAAGGGACGGATAAATGCAGAAAGATTCATAAAGTGGGAAAAGGCAAAGAAAAAAGCTCTTTTGTCGAGTTCCCAGAGGAATGCAGCCCTGCTGACATCTTGTTTTTAGCCCAAGGAGATGCCTCTCCCCACACAAACTGCGCTCTAACCTCCAAAACTGTGAAGTAAAAATCTGTATGGTTTCAAGGCACTCAGTTTGTGATGCTTTTCAGTAGACAGAGGAAAATAATACAAAACCCACTTCAGAACTGGAAGAACCCGAGCTTAAATCTTGTTTCTGCTCTGTGATTTAGAGAAAAATTCTTAACTTCTGTTACTATTTCTTTATCTTCAATCTTCAAATCATAAATCATCTATTCACGCATATGTGATCATTAAACTACGGAGTGCATTAAAAAGTAGATATTATTATAAAGTGCTAATTATAGAAGAAAAATAAAATCAGTAAAAAATAAAGACAATGATTATGTTTATCTTCCCTGCCATCAAATTTAGTTAATCAGTGATTCTTCCTAATATGCTGGCTACACGTTGAAATATGAAGGGAGAAAACTGTTCTGTATTGAAACCACTTCATTTGTACTCATTCACTCCTCTCCTTTAATATCTAGCCTCTTTGGAAGAGGTAATATCCTTGCCTGGCTATAAATTTATGAGTGTAGCTGCTTTTATGGCTGTGACTGTAATAGAACCTAAGTAAATACTGATAAGTTCTCCATTCTTCTGAGAAGTTTCCACCCACATAATATTGTCCTATCATTGGAAATCCCCACAGTTTTGATAAGATTGAAGGTAAGAGCTCTTTTATATATCACACTTGTCAATTAGAATCAGACTAGCATTCATCATTTTAGCTGGAAAGGCTGTGGGTTTTTTATAAAAATCCCACTTGACGTATGTACAATGAAATTTTTACTATTGTCTTTTGAGTCCCTTCAGCAGGTTTGAGAGGCTAATGTTGGCTTTTAAGCTTTTTCAAGGTCTTACTATAGTTTTTGCATTTAATAGAACAAATGATAAAGTGAATTAAAAGAAATAACTATTTTCTGTCACCAGAGTACCTGCACATGAATAAACCTGAGATGGAGCTATGTGCATCTTTGAAATGCAGGCATAGCTACTATCTTCATTCACTCGGCCTGCAAGGAACTGTATGAATGCTTGGAAACCCCTTTGGTGCTAGTCACTGTTAGGGATTCTGTGTACATGACTTTCAAAGAATTATATTTTCCTTCAGAAGCTATTTGTTTATGTAGGCTTTCTACATACAAGATCACAACATAGTGTAAGTTAAACAGTATCCATGACACCTAAAAACCAGGATTCTTGTGGAAAGTCATGATCACTCTAAAAACTACAAAATAAGACTAGGACAAATGGTTAATTACCACGCAATTCTCCTCCATAATGCATGAGTTTTCTGTCAGTACATGAATGACTTTTTAACGTCACCTATGTTATTTAAATACCAGTGTGTTTGGATATTAAGCAAGTGGAGAAGGTTCCTAGATGGCTACCATTGTAAGGACGAGGGGTTGTCCATGCAATTAGGATCTGAGTCTCAGTGATACAATGGTGGAAGGTATGGAAAATATGTGTGTGATTAAATACCACTAGAAACAGATATTTCCAAAATGAATACACACACACACACACACACACACACACACACACGAATTAGTTACTGGGTTTCACATGAGAACATAGCAGAACTGACTCCTGTTTGCTAACAAAACCAAAGTACACAGATCATTTGTAAACAATACTGCGCAAGCATGAGCATGAAGTCAGGATGAGAACAAGTCTTTATTTTTTAGAATCCTTTCATCAAGCATATAAACTATCTTTTTCTAATGTCCCTACTTGTATCTCGATCATAGTTTACACACCCATAGCATAGAGAAGTTAGAAATTTTTTTCTACACAATGAGAGAAATTCAAGTATAAATTTAACTTTCTGCATGTATTTCTGCAGTGATCTTGCCTTTCTAGGGACTTGTGATGCTCTCTGAATATCATACTGACTGATAAAACAGTCATAGACTGTGTTTGAGACATGTTTTGTCATTATTTAGACTGCAATCTGTTTAAATTGATATACATCTTATTCACATAGCTCTTAGAAAGTATTTTCCTGTTACAGAACTATGTCTTTTTGCATAATCCTGGTTTGACTTGAAGGATAAGATTTGTTCAGTGAACTTGGAAAGAATATAGACATAACTGTATGTGAATGAATACTACATGAAACAAAATGTGGTGATGTCTAGGATTATATAAATATTTTAAAATTTGGTATAGGGAATCAAACATAGGGGTGCTCTATCACTGTACTACATACCAGCAAGTTTTTGTTTGTTTTGTTTTATTGAGACAGTATCTCATTAAATTCCCCAGGAAGCCTAAATTGGCTTAAAAAATTATTACCGCGTTTGCCTTACATAATGATTACATTTATCATGAGGTGTTTCTACATGTACATAACACATATTGATTCTTTATTTTTGTCCCCTTTCCCTTTCATCCACCCCTGCTACTTCCAACTCCTGTTCCCCTTTCCATTTGCAAAAGCTCTATTTTCATGTATTGTTCAATTTTGTCTTTTTAAAAAAATCATTTTCCCTTCTTTCGCCCCTTCCTCACCCATCACTTACTCCCTTTCCCATTTGAAAAATATCTCCCTACTTCCTCTTACTATCTTTTATTTTGCTATTTGTACTTTGCATTTCTCATGTAAGAAAACCTATGTGATATTTAACTAGTCTGTCAGACGCTTCTGCCTTAAGCCCACCGAGTAGCTGAGTTTACAGCACTGCACCACACCAGGCTCAATGCTGTATGTTTAACGCTCCTATTACCATCTTAATTACAAGAGCTTATTACATAATGTTTACCATTAGAGACAAACAGCACGACTGTTCCTTAAAAATGTACATACTTAAGCTAGAACCAACATGTTTTTAAATATTAAATCCATCCAATAGCAGTTAAAATGTTTTTAAAGAAACATTAAAAATACAACAGCACGAGAAGGATTATTATTATCCTCTTCAGTTTTCACTTTCTATTTAGAAAACACATATGAGAAACTCTACCCTAACTTTGACCCAGTTACAGCAGTGAAGCAATGTGAACTCTGACCCTGAAAGCCAACCTGTATGTGGAGGTTATTGCTTCTTCGGAAGCCACAAGGGTGTCAGTTCAATTTGATAAATGTATCATGGGTACTGGGCATTTAGGAGGCAAAGAATTAAGAAAAGACAATTTCTTCTCCCAGAATCTAGTACAGAGGAGATTTTATTATTATTTTTTGAACGGTCAAAGTCAGAACAGGTTTTGTTTGGATGTTTGTTCTTAATGTTTGAAAGAAAACTGTGACAATTTCACCCCTGCTCCCTTTGGGAAAAGGAAGTTCTTTAAAAGCATATTGAATATCTTTTTTACTGTCATTGTTTTTTCCCTCTTTTTGACAACTATCCATCTCCATGGATAGTAAAGTTTAGATCCTTACATATAAACAAACATCAATAAAAATATTTGAAAATAACCTGATGCCTGAGATATAAGATATCTCAAAAAGACAATGATGAGAATATTCCAAGAATCTTCTGAATTAGGTAGTTGAGATATTATTGCTGAAAGACCCTTTTCTTTTCCAGTGAAAGCACACACCTTTAAAAATGTGGCTTCGTGTCACCGTCAAATATTTTTAATTTTTAGGGCTTCAAATGTAGCTCATCAGTACAGCACGTGACAGCAAGCACGAGGTCTTGAGTTCAGCTCCCAGTCCAAAAAATATTACATAAATATTTATATATATATATGTTTATGTTTATATATTTGTTTATATATAATATATATTTATTTGTTCTTGGTAGTTACTCAAAGCATTTACAAGTGATCTACTTTTCTCTTTATTTCAGGAATACATAGATATGTGGAATTCTGAATGATTCAATTACAATTTTATGTAAAAATAAGATTTTATATATGTAGAAAATTAGCCTTTTAGATATTTTCACTCTGAACAGGGCAATAAAATTCTGTTTTTTGGAGCCAAAAAAATAAAACAGAAAAGAAAAGAAAACCTCCCCAACTATATTTAGATAAGCAGTGCATTTTAGATCTCTCATAACGACTTGACAATTATTCATAATAAGGAAAAGTGTAGGCAAATTGTCACAACCAGTTTTGATTTAGAAACCCTAATTCAATAAAATTATTACTTTGTTCAATTCAGAACTTTACGTTTTGGTTTGGTTTGATTTTCCAGTTTGTATATTTTGTTTTTTATTAGTGTTTCCTGAAAAGAGATGGAATCAAATCAGTCTTCACACAGAACTGTAGAAACACTGCAATTGCTGAAGTTTTATAAAGAGCAAACTTATACAAAAAACTACATTTACAGCACATCTCTCTTTTTTTCAATCATTTTATCATTATGTTGCAAAATAGGATATTTTTAAAAAATCACTTCTATGAGTTGTTTTACGGATTTTTCACTACATTAATAATATGGATGGATTTACAAAATAAGCTAAATTCAGAAGGACAAATGTTCATAGCAGATAAATTTTTTAAAATTACTTGTGCATTTTATTTTGTTTTACTTTAAATTGAATTATCGAGAAAGTTGTACTTCTCTAATATCGTGCATTCTAGAAAGACTAGGTAATAGAATTGATTTAATGGTTCTCTAGAGCACAGATAACCTAAACATTACTCTGCATATTGATTATCACTGTTTCATATGCATATGACTAAAGGTAACAAAACTTACGATACTTCATTTATTATTTTCTGTCTAAAAACATAATTAAAAGCAAATTATATAACAGCTCTCTAGATGCACCAGAAGGGAAACAGGAGTCTGAATACAGATACTAGAAGAGCCCGGTGAAAGGAATAAAACGGTGATGCTGAGAAGATCTGGGCCATCTCCAACACGCACTTTAATGTCTTAAGATTCAATTTATGTAACCGCTTGTTTCCTCATTAACTTGTTCTGGATATAAATATTGAAAGACTCACGCAAACCAGGCAACCAGAATGAGTGCTAATAGGATGTGCCTTCAAAAGTCCCTCATGGAAGGGAGAAAGCAGGAGCCTCTACTGTCCACAATAGTGCTCTTATTTTCACTATGAGTAAAGCACATAGGCTTTCAGACAGGATTGGCTGCTCTGGAATGGTCTTTCCAGCTCTTAATCATTGCTGCTTAAGTCTTATTTTAATTATTTTTTAATACTGGCAATTGAACTCAGAGCCTTTATAGTGAGATACATCTCCAGCTCCCTTCTTACATTTTGAGACTGGGTTTTGATCTTGATATCCTCCTGGCTCAGCGTCCCAAAACATTGGATTGCAGCCATGTGCCACCATGCCTGGTTTAAATTTAAATACTTAAGCCCTTTAAAATTAAAATATTAATTCAGAAATCAACATCAATAAATGTAACCAAAAGCTGAGATTGTGTTGGGGATAAAAAAAATAAAATATGTTAATTGTTTATTATGGTTTTGGATACATACTGATACCACAATGATTATAATTATAACTGTTGTTGGAATAACATTTAAAATTAGGAGGGTATAATCCTAACACTGGATATTATATTATTGTTCTTCAGAGATATTATTTATATATTTTTTATAAAATTTTGAACTTATTTTGATGGAACTGGATACTAGTTTGGTACAGACAACTAGCAGTCTACTAACATACATTCTCCCATCCACAAATATTGACAGGAAAATGAGCACTTTGGATATGGCGATTATATTTCCCAACTTCCTTTACATCTGAGTGCAGCCACGTAACTAAATGTTCATAGCGGAATATGATCAGACATGCTGTTTGACAGTTATATACATGGGCCTTCAGATATTGTGAAGGATTCCTGTTCCCCTATGCCTGAAAGTTGGACCCTGTCTATGGCTGTGATCAAATCAACAGAACACAATTTCAGACAACACAAGCCAAAAGCCTAAAAAACTGCCTGTTCTTATCAACAAAGTTTTATTGGAAAAAGAACAAATCTGACTTTAATGTGGCAGTATACACACCAGTAATCCCAGCACCTGGGAGACTGAGATGGGCAGATCAAGGCCAGGCTGAGTACATAGTAAGCCAAGGTTTAAAAGAGGAGGACCAGGAGAGGGGAAAGGAGGGAGGGCTGAGGGGAAAGGGAGAGAGAGAGAGGAGAGGGAAGGAGGTAGGAAGGAAGGAAGGAAGGAAGGAAGGAAGGAAGGAAGGAAGGAAAGAAAGAAAGAAGGAAGGAAAGAGGGAAGGAAGGAAAGAGAAAAAGGTAGGGTAAAGCAGTAGAAGATATCATTGTCTGTGTTAGGATGGAGTTTCATCCTGGGTTAGGGAGCTGTTGCCCAGGGGTCTATATCCGGTCCTCCCCCTTTTCTTCTCAAGCATTCATCTCCTCCTCCATTTCCGTACACAATGATCTAAGCATTTTGCTAGGCTAAGCATGGTGGCACATTCCACCATGATGTGCCAGCTGACCAGGGACTGAAATTGTGAGCAAAATTAAACCTCCCTTTTAAGTTGTTGGCATTGATAAAGCTGACTGGTGCATTCTCCAATTTCAAATTCTAATGCAAAGTTGTAGTGATCAAAACAGTATGGTATGGACAACAAAAACAGACACATAAAAGAAACAGATTAGAGTCTACAAATAATTGATTTTTTGACAATGATACCAGGGACATACAATGGAGAACAGACCATCTCTTCAATAAACAGTCCTGGAAAAGACAGTGATGTGTAAAACAATGAAATTACACCCTCAAAGCAAACCACATACAAAAATCAACTCAACATATGATAAAAACTTAAGCATAACACCTAAAACTCCAAAGAAATTACAGGAAAACAGGAAAAAAACCTACAAGAAAACAAGGAAAATTCTATGGCCTTGGTCCAGGTAATGATTTTTTTTGGAAATGACCCCAATGCACAGGCAGTACAAAACAGAGATAGACAAATGAGATGGCATAACGCTTAAAAGCTTCTATACAGTAATGGAAACAGTGAAGTAAAAAGAATATATTATTAAACTATACATCTGATAAGGAATGACACTACAATTATACAAGAAAAGCAAACTTGGGCCAGTGATATAGCTCAGTGGCTTAAGTGCCTGCCTGTCAAGTGCAAGGTTGTGAGTTTGATCTCCTGTACCCCCCCAAAAAAAAACCAAAAAGAAAATCAAACTTCTCAATAGCAAGAAAACAACTTGATTTTAAAATGAACAAAAGACCTGAAAAATCATTTCTAAAGAAAAGACATACAAATGGTCAAATAGTCAGCAAGTATATGAAAAATACATTCAGCATCACCAGCCATCAGGGAAATACAAATTATGATTTCAATGAAATGTCAACTTGGAACCTGTCAGAATGGCTATTATTGAAAACATAAAAAGATATGTAGAAAACAGGAGCCCCGGTACACTGTGGTGGAAATATAAATTAACTACTCTAGAAAACAGTATGGTAAATCCTCAAAAATTATAAGTAGAACTGCCATAAGATGCAACAACCCCACTTCTGGATATTTTTCAAAGAAACTGAAATAGGTACAATGAGGAGACAAGAATGTTCCCATGATCACTGCATGATTATTCAAAATGTCCAGATGTGAAATCAACCTAAGTGTCTACCCACAGACAAATGGATGAAGAATAAGAGCTGCATACATACAATGGAATACTTCTTGGCCTTAACAGAAAGGAAGTTCTGTGACTTGGCACAACGTGGATTATCTCAAAGAATATTATTTCAAATGAAATAAGTCAGTCACAGAGAGGCAAATACCATAATATCTCACTTTTACTTATAGTCTAAAAGAATCGAACTCATAGAAACAAAGTGAAGTGACAGCTAACTTTGATGGGACTGGGCAAATGTTAGTCACAGAACAGAAAACTACAGTTAGGAGGAATAAATTCAAGATCTCTAGTATGTCATAGTGACTACAGTTAATTAAAATGCAATGTACACTTGAAGTTTGATGGTGTACATTTTACCAAAACATATGAGTTAATGCATACATATGTTATATGGCTTATTTAGCCAATCCACAATTTAGATATATACAAAAATACTATGTTGCACTATGTGTGTGTGTGTGTGTGATTTTTTTCTTGTCAATTAAAATAAATTTTTAAAAATGTTTGTTTGGAAAGTAGCCATGCCAGTTTTTCTACAGTTGCTTTCATTCTACCTTGAATCATTGAATAACTGCCACAGAAATCCTCAAGCAACCCCTACAGCCTAGTGTTTACTACCTGACACCACACACAAAAAACTGCCAATTGCTGCCCTAAGAAATGGTAAAATAAAAAAAATAAAATGAACCTGAGTCCCTGAGTGGCCTGTGAAACACAATATCAACCAATCTAGACTAGAGATTTTGGAGTTATGTGAGAAGAAATAAACAGTTTTTTCAAACAATTCTTTCAAGCCATTGAGTTACACCATCATAATCTTTAGCCAAAGTAATACAACAAGAAAGTTGAGTATTTTCTTTGGGTTTCTTTGTCATTTCTAAGGAGGTTGAAAAATTTCAGTTTTTTCCTTAAGTTATAAAGTTTTTTGTATTTAAGGGTTTAAACATCAGTGAGTATTACTCATGGAAAATAATGCTCACAGGTTGTTTGATTTGCATGTTTGTGATGTATTTTCATAAAGTTAAAAAGCATTTATCTTCTCTTGACTCTAATATTAATTCCTCATAATTTTCACACTGCTCCTGTATGTACTGGAAAGTTTTCCATATCCTAAATCAGGTTGTTTTCTTTTCATGTTAATCTTCATTACATTTTATTCATAATTTTTTATCTTAAATGAATTTTCCAAATAATATACAGTGGTACTTGTTGCAAAGTTTCTCCTTAGATGTATGAGTATTATAACAGCATATTATAACCATGTATTTATATCATGTAACAACATACATACTAGAAATTTACAGATATTCACATCTATTTCAGAGTTTTCATATTATTCCAATGGCTGTATTTTTTGTATCATACAAATTTTGTTATTATAGTTTATAATCAGTTAATCTTATTCATTCATAGTTACATTTTTCCTTAGGAGGAGAGGACAGGATCTGCTTTATAAAGTATCTTGTCAAAGTGCAACTATAAAATGAGTTATAATTCATTTATCACAACTGCAGAGAGATTGACATCTTCTATGATGGATAGATATTCATGATAGGAAAAAAATCAGATGATACATTATGTATACCACACATTCTCAATTTTAAAGTAAACCTTCAAGTATTCTACTTTCACAGAATTCATTAGAGACTAAGAATTATCAAATGTGTAACGTACTACACTTCTGATATGTTTTCACATAAAATTAATGTAAGATTCCAGGCAATTTATTAACATCAGTTATTTCCACATTAAAAACCAAAAATCTGTACAGTTAAGTGATTTGATTAAAATACAGCAGTGTCTCGGTTCACAAATACTTCTGTTTGTGAACAATTCAGTTCAGGAAAAGAAGTGTTTTGCAAAATTTTGTTTCCATTTGTGAATTTCACATCCGGTGATGAAAACACCACCACCATCTTCCCCAGAATCGTGGCACTCATTACCCTCTCGAACTGAGGTTCCACTGCAATGAAATCAGTGCTTCAGTCCATTTGGACTACTGTGACAAGATACCATAAACTTGGTGATTTGTTTCTCACAGTTCTGAAGGCTAGGGAGTCCAAGATAGAAGGACTGACAAATTTGGTATCTTGTGAGGGTCCACACCAAATTTACAGCAGTGCTTTCCCTTAGTATCTTCCCATGGTGCAGGGGAGTTAGCTAGCTCTCTGAACCTTGGTTATGAAGGAACTCATCAATCACTCATGAGGATGGAGCTCTCATGACCTCATAATCTCCTGAAAGTCCCACCCTCCTACTGTTATTGCCTTGAGGTTGTGGATTCGGCAAAGACACAAACATGCAGCCAAGCAATAAGAAAGGACAGGCTGGGAGGTTCATCACTCCCACTGTCTGTCATGATTCTGGCCACAGACATCTGAGCATCAGGTTACAGTGGGCCTGAACATCTCATTAAATATGAGCATTTCACTATAAGTTCTACCCAGAACGTCTTAGAAGTCAGATTTTTATCTTGTCATAGTCCAATCCTTATGCTGAACCCCTCTATAGTACAGCAGATTCTTGTCTTTTACAGAGTTTAGGAAACACTTCTGGCTGTAAACTTTTAAATTTTATTCTACTATTTTTCATTCAAATTGTATCAAATGTATATGTATATTTATGTGAACTCAGGCTTTATAATTCTGCATCTTTCAAAGTAGAAATCCGTTCATTCAAATATTTTTGTAATTCTTTGACTTTTTTAGTCCTGCATGTTTGTAATTTTAGTAATTTTATTATGGAATAGATGATGTAGCCAAAACTGTAATACTTTTTCAATTGAATAATAATATTAAAATAAATATCCATAAGCTGTGTATACAATTTATTAAGTAGACAGAAACAGGAACTTCAAAAGGCTCTGAGTGTATTTCCTTGAGAAAATCATCTCTCTTGGAGTTAATTACTATCATGATAATAACTCTTCATATTTTAGTTTTATTTATATCTATATTCTACTTATTTCACCTTTCTGTCACTGCTGCAATCTTTGACTTTATTTTCTTATTGAGCATTGTGTTTATGACGTTTGTTTATGTTGATATACGGAGGGATGCTTTACTGTCTCTGGCTTATAGCAAATTATCAAATGAATACACTATAATGCACTTTGTATCCATTCTTTTATCAATGCACATTTGGAATTGTCCCAAGTTTTACTTTTCTAAGTAGTGCTCCTACAAGTATTTGGTGCACATAGCAATATAAGTTTTGCAGACCTCAATCACTTTGAGAATTATTTTTTATAAGGGTATGATGGACTAAATACAAAATCGGGGAGTAAGCATTTAAAAGCTTTGTCAGTAATTTTGTTTGCTTCAGTGTCCAACTACTGAAACAGTTCACATCATTTAAAAGTCCTTCACAAGTTTGATGGTATAAAATCATGGGGCAAGTCACAATGTGACCAAAGCAGTTGTCAAGATTTGCTGTATAAATTGCACCTATAGTTAACAGGATGAAAGTGTGCACTTATAATTATTATAGGGTAGGACTCATACTAAGTATTCTTATAATAATAAAATATTTTTTAAAAAACTGAAAATATATAGCACACATATGTACTAAGATCATATGACCTTATTAAGATTATATTTTCAACTGCAATCCAAAAATCAAATAAAATGTGAATGCATATATATTTTTATAGATCTACAGTTTTTCTCCATTGAATTAAAATTCTATATTGTATGGTGACTATAGTTAACAAAAATATATTGTTTGTGAAAAATGAAAGATGTTAAGTGTTATCTCCATAAAAATTACAACTATGTGAGTAAATGCATTCTCCAGGTATATATAATTCAAAACACTGTGTTGTAGTTAACAAATACATATAATTTTACCTATGCATATAGTCTTTCATAACTAAGCTTACTTTTTACATTACTAGCTAAATTCAGAAAGTAAGTCTTTATTCTTTTAATGACTCATTTATTGACAGTATTATAAACTTAAACATTTTATGACTTTGATTATTTGTAGGAGGTTCAGGAAAGAAAAGACATACATATTGAGTTGTAATAGTTGTAATGAAAAAGAATGATTTCAAATAAATAAAAACATTGCATGCATTAAGTTTTACCCAGGAATATTCTCTCACATTTTTATTATTTTGAACTTTAATTATTGACGATCTATGAAACTACAGATATTCAATATTTCCTTTTAGATGTTAAAACCTCAGAGACTTTTTAAAAAAGATTTCTTTATTGCTAAGACTAAAAGTTCATAAAGAATTCAGAGACATTGTTGAAAGCCTGCAACAAAGGCAAGTGATTAGAAATGACAGAAATATCTGCAGCAAAATAGCTAGCTTAAATCCCACTTTTCAGTAGAAACATAGCTCAGTGTTTTATGGTAATTAAACAGAGAACAAATGATGCTAGCGACTTGATAAATGCAAATACACACTAACTCTGCATCTCTTTTAATATATGTATAAATTGTATATATTGGTGATCTGAAGAAATATCTTTTCAATTTTATGGTAATAAACACAACCCATTAAGCATTCACGAAACTTTCACAACTTACATTGACAAAACTATAGTTGGGAACGTAGGTTTCTTGGAGAGCAAGCTCTGATGGCATAGCTACAGTGACAAGCAAACGCTCTGGAAGGGTAATCCAGATGAGGAAGATTGCACATAAAACAAACCAGCTTTCTAATTTCTCCACTGAAAACAACTCACCATGGAAAATGAAAGATGATCGTGATATAGTAAAAACTGTGGAGTATTTAAAGAATTATCATTCTATGTCGCAGATTACTTTCCTTGTGAGCTGGCATGGAAGCTTGTTATTTTAAAAGAATCGTTTTATGTGGAGATACAATGTTTCATAAAAGGTAATTTTAGAGAGAACATTGAGTATAGGAATTCATAGATACAAATTATTAGTATCTTCATAATTTATTAAGCCACTCTGATTCCAATTATTTAAAGATGTGATTGACACTGTCAGATATTCTTGTCTTTAACTTTAGATTACTCAAGGCTATTATTACTTCCTTGCAATGTCAGATTAAAAAAACAAAAATGAGCCAGACATGGTGACCCACATTTGTAATGTCAGAATCCTGGAAGGCTATTGCAAGAGAAGAGTAAATCTGAGCCCAACCTGGGCAATCTGGAGAGTTAGCAAGATCCTTTCTCAAAATAAATAACAAAGGCTAAATAAACAAATAAATAATAAGGCTAAGGATGCAGCTCCCTATACCTAGCCATGGAAGTGTGGGTCCAAAATGCTGTTCTAAACGTTTGTTATTAATTCCAAATAGTTTTCTAAGTTGACTGGTCAAAGATATTTTCATTTACCATGCATGTCCGTTCCTGTGGCTCACTAGTGAAGATACCCGTACATCTGGGATAGATAATCTTGTTCATCAGCTTTACTGGATTTAAAGAAACCTAGAAAATTGGTAAAGCACTCTTCTGGCCGTGTTCCCAGAGATGCCTGCTCTGCATGTGGGTGGCTCATGCAGCCTCGGGAGCCAGGTGGAATAAAACACAGAAGTGGAAAGCTCGCATGTTCTCTTCCTCAGACTGTCTGAGCAGGTACAATTTTTGCAGCCGCTGTTTCCTGCAGATATCAGATGCCAGACTCTTCAGCCTTGCAATGCGGACTTAATCAAGTGACTCTCCCCACAGACTCCAGGTCTGCAGCCTAAGGAGGGGCTGCGTCATGTTTTGAGGCTTCCAGTTTCTTGAACTAAGAAGTTACTGGTTTCCCTAGTTCTCCAGTCTGCACACTGCTATTGTGCCTCTAATTCAACTGCTGATTATATAACCCAATGTGAAAAATCCCCATGTGTGTGTATTTTGTTCATCTGTGGAACCTTAATATACTATCACACATTTAATTCCTTTAAATATGATGAATGCAACATAATATTTATGATAGTTTAAATTTACCATCTGGTCATTACACATTAGCCTAAGAGTGTTTGCAACTATTTTTATTTTTTCTATGAAAAAATTAAAAAGTTCACATTTTATTCCTATTTATCTATTTGTTGTGTGTGTGGAGGGGGAGTAATGGGGAGTGATTTCAAGATCTTTCCAATCTTTTTGTTTTCGTTTTGCTTTTGAGATAGGGTCTCACTGTGGAGTCCTGGCTGACCTTGAACTTAGTATGCAGCCCAGGCTTGTCTTAAACTACCGGCGATCCTTTTGGTGCAGCCTCTCTAGTGCTGCGATTGCTGAAGTGTACCACCACGTCTGACTGCCTTTTTGATTTTTCGTTTGTTTGTTCATTTGTTTGACATAAGGTTTTGTTAACTTACCCAGATTGGCCTTGAACTTGTTATGGTCTTCTACATGAGACTTTCAAATAGCTGGAATTATTGGTATGCACCACCAAAACCAGTAGTTGTTTGTCTTTTTCTTACTGACTCACTCAGGAGCCGATTTCTGAACTAACACCACACTGTAACATTACAACAGGGCTAAAGCAGATCTTGGCATCTAATTGGGCAAGAGAGCCTTCCTTACACTGCTTTTTAGGAGTGAAGCAGCAATTCTTGTCCATTTGACCTACTACACAAACATTAAAATGAGCTATTCAGTTTTCATGCAGTCTTTAACAGTAAGCCATAAGTCAATTTGAGAAAAAGTGTCATTTTAAAATTGGTTTATCATATGTAACAGAGCATGATTCTCCATTTATATAAAAGTGTTCTAATGTTATACAGTACAGTTTTAGAATTGTCCATGTTAAAAAAGCTTTGCATTTTTC
This sequence comes from Dolichotis patagonum, assembly GCA_004027295.1. Classification (NCBI taxonomy): domain Eukaryota; kingdom Metazoa; phylum Chordata; class Mammalia; order Rodentia; family Caviidae; genus Dolichotis; species Dolichotis patagonum. The sequence goes on along the minus strand of PVJX010005993.1, from coordinate 34,205 downwards.
TCATTATTCTAAGGTACCTTGCAATCTATTTTGCTATTGTAATAGAATATTTTTCAAGTTAAAATATAAGCTACTTACTACTACATAGGAATGCACTTTAATATTTATTTTTATCGATCATAAACACTCATGAAAAACTTATTCAGTTTTTTGTCTAAGTAGAAAATCATATCTCTATACAAGTTAGAGTTGATTCATTTCCACTTAAAGGCTAGTAAATTTTTCCTTCCTTTTTGCTGCCCTAGCTATGACCAATAATACAATATGAAACTGATGTGGTGAAAACACATTGTTTATTTATTCTGCATTTAATCTTTAATGTTCTATAAAAACTTTTGGCAGCTATACTTTATCATAACTTCTTTTCAGTTTCTTTGAATTTATTCTGTTACTCAATTTCTAACTGCTTTATTTCGATATTTATTTCATCTATTTTCAGAATATTTTCTTATATATTGTAAGTATGTAAAAGTTTTAAATTTCTCTTTTGTTCCTACATCAGTGATATTCCATGTTTTGTTATGTGGCATTTTCTGAATGTTTCATTTGTAAAGTTCATTATGATTTCTTCTCAGAAGCATTAGTTGTTTAAGTATGTTTTTATATTCACAAATGAAAGATATTTATTTTTAACTACCAAATTCTATTTTAATTGAGCTAAAGTCAGAGGATGTGGTTACATGATATACTATTTTTTGAAATTATATATATATATATATATATATATATATATGTAGTATTTACTGTGAGTTTTAGGTGTTTTATTGCTGCTGTTTAGTGTTTTTGCTGATCAATAGTAGAATGGCTTACACAGTCATGTAAAAATTTCCTATTATAATTGCATGTTAAAATTTCCATGAATTACTACACAGTTTATTTTGAAGAACATAAGCGGAGTTTTGTTTCTTTGTTTGTTTGGGGCTTTTTGGAGACCAGGTCTTGCTGTGTAGTTCACAATAGCCTGGACTTACTATGTAGCTCAGCTGGGTTTGAACTCATGGTGATCCTCCTGCCTCAGCCTCCTGAATGCTGAGATTACAGGCATGAACCACCATACCTGGCTTCCATGAAGACTGGAAATTATATCTTCTTATTAATTTTAAATTCTGTCTTTAGAATATTAGTTAACTGTTGTTGAATAAGTATGATATTGGATTTAATGACTTAAAGCAACAATAAATTTATGTAATATCAGAGTTTCATAAGTCAGACATTGAGAATAGTTTTGCTCTGTGTTTTGGTCTTGGAATCTCTCAGATGGTTACATTCGAGATATTGCCAAAGGTGAGACATCCAAAGGTTTGACTGGGACAGAGCCTCTGCTTATAAAGTGACTCGCTCGCATAGGTGGCAAATTGGTACCATCTGTTAGTGAGAGTCCTTGATCCACTAAACTTGTACTTCTCGCCAGATCTTCCTCCACGTCCACAGAACCACCATCACCCAACGATACTCCCCCAGAACAAGATGGAGGTTGCATTATCTTTATAACCTAACATCATGGGACAAGTGTCATCATTTCAAACTATCTTATTGGCTAGATCAGTCACACAGGTTCATTTTTAAATTAACCCACAAATGAACCATGCAAAACAGGAGAACTACACAGAAAACATGCAAAGAATCTTGAACCAACTCCAAGGCTGGCTTCACGAGGAGCGGTATCACGCCTTTAGAATTTTCATTATCTGTTGCTTTAAACCTAAGCACTTTTTGAAAATAATCACTGTGGTATATGTCTTCTAATGTTCATGTTCATGAAAAATGGTGTCTTAGATTTGGGATTGTATGCCATAAAGAACTGCCAAACATCTCCAGGCACAATATTAATTTCAGTGCTTCCTTATTTCTCCTGATTTGTGATTCCATATGGTTCATGAACTATGAAAATTCCAGTATTTTTTTCCAACTTAATTTCTTAATTGCAAATATGCAATTAAGTAATATTTAAGCATATGTGCTCTCTATGAAATTTTTATGTTGTTTACTAACAGAAAGACTTTCTACACGTCTATCATGTTGTCAGACACTAAAGGAAGGAATGACCAATGAACTGTTACCATTCTAGATTTCATTTTTTTAGACTCAACTTAAAACCTTTTTTTAAATTTGTTTTATTTTAAGTGCATGTTTACTGTACGCAATGACTACATTTGTTGTAGAGAACTGGCACAGTCACATAATATATCTTAATTTTTTCATTCCTTTACCCTGTCTTTCCACATCCCTCTATCTCTTTGTCACTTTCCCTTTTGTAAAAGATCTATTTTTCTATCTATATTTTATTTTCTTTTTACTTATATGTCAGATTTATCATATAAGAGAAACCATGCAATATTTAAGCTTATGGGTGTGATTTATTCCACTTAACGTTATGGTCTCCTGCTACATCCATTTTCCTACAACTACCTGAGTTTATACTTCATTCTTGAACTCAGACCTTTGGAACCCATCAGCCTTCATTCTTCAAAGGAAACAAAACACAGCTACCACCATACATATAGGAAACACTGAGGTCATCATTAATCATGGAAAAGTAGTATTAGATACTACTAGCTTCATTATGAGAGTTATTTTTAACCGTGGTAAGCAACAAAGATCCAATAATCTTTTACTTTGTTGAATATAAACTCAGAGATTTCTATGGTGAAAAGAGAGCAGTGATCAGAAACTGAAATGAGAGAAAAACCGAGATAAAAACTTCTTTTGTGTTTATATATTCTTTCTCTGACAAAAGAGAAAAATATGGTCTAACAAGACATTCAAGATTCTCTTATTCAAGGAACAAACACTATAGAGATAAACTTTTGAAAAAGAGACTGAATTCTATGAGTATTTGTTCTCAGAAATCTAAATTATATAAATGGTATATGTACAAATGGTAAACAATGAGCACAGTCCTTTTAACCTATGGTGTTCTAGCTCTTTCTCTTTTTGAATAGTATTACCAGCCATTCACTTAATAAGCTAGATGATTAGAAATCACTGGAGGAAGCTTTTTCATATTTGTCAAAGGCAGGTAATTATCAAAACTCTCACATTTTGCTCTCATAATCTCCCTGCCATCAGTCTACCTCGTCTCATTTCCTCTACCAACATCTTTGCATGAGTCACTGTGATATGACACCCTGACTGCTTAACAATAGCCAACTGTACATCTAGCCATTAGGTTGTTCAGCTGCAGTCACCAAAATGTGCGTTTGTTAAGATCATCTCCCTGCTTCAGATATCTCAGTTAGCATGGGCCCTGTTGGTACGCTGTAATTCCAGAATTTAGAGAGCTGAGACAGAAGAATAGTGACTTTGAGGCCAGCCTGGATGACACTGTGACTTCAAGGCCAGCTTGCACTTCATAGCAAGACTTTGTCTCAAAAAACAAAACAGAAAAAAAAAAAAACACTCCATAGCCTCTTGTGACTCTGGAAGAAGGCAAAAGTTTTATCTACCCTAACATTATTTACAAGATTCATATCTTACCATTACCTACATCTTAATAATATTCTTCAAAATATTTCTTTTTCTCTTTTCACAGGTCTATTAAAGTTCTTTCTTCAAAATCACAGTGTTCTTTCCTGTACCACAAGGCTCTTCATATGTCAGATCCCCTGAAGGACTATTCCTCTTCCTTTCTTTTTTTCCATGTCAGTTTCCACTCCTTATTAATGATCACATAAATTCATAATTTCTTGGTGGAGTTCTCTCCATATTTTTTTACTAGACTGTATACTTATTGCACAGCCTTACAACATCACATCTCAAAAGCCTTGGAGGCAGTGGAGTTATTAAATGAATGTCTGCCTTTACTCTAGTCCAAAGCTCCATGAACCTAAGGACATTAGCTAACACATTACTGTTCATTAGAAATAGTTCATTTACTTTTTGATTATAAAATATATTAGAAATGGAAACATACACACACACACACACACACATATATATATATATATATATATATATATATATATATATATTACTAAGAAATATTACCAAGGAAGAAAGAGCACACTGTCACTTTGAGAAAGCCCCATTTGTGCTTCTATCCAATTATTTACTCACCTGAATTACTGTAATATGGCATCCAGACTGCTTAACAATAGCTAACTTTGCTACCAACTATTAGGCTGTTCATCTGCAGTCACCATGATACGTGAATCTCTTAAAATCATCTCCGTGCTTCAAATATCTCAGTTAGCATGGGCTCTGTGCCCATATATAACCTAGCATTAACCTGAAGTTTGAATCCTTTTTGCTGCACCCAACATAAGTAATAGTGATACTTATTTATTATATAAAATACATATGTAGAGTTTCTAGTATTTTAACTGATATAAAAGGAATCATATTCCATATATCCTTCTCTAATTTGCTTCTACCAATCAATGGTATATTTCTGATATTGAACCTTGCTCTTGGATGTATTACTAGTCCATTTGTTTTTACTACAATGTAGCTTTCCACTGTACACAAAGCAATGTTTTAGTCATTGCAGTATTGATGGACATTGATGTGACTTGTTGATATTTTTCTATTAAATTTGTTGCCCTGACTCATACTTCTGTACATGCCTCCTCTCATTCATGCATCAGACTTCGCCTGGGATACACACATAAGAAAGGAGTTGATGGCTTAAGGTGCTTCTTGAGTTCATTTAAATTTGTAAAATATAAGCTATTTTATATGCAATGCATATATATACATACATACATGCATATATAAATATATATATGCACATACACATTTGTAGGAGTGCTTTTTTTATACTTTATCTAAATCAAAGAAACGTATGTTTCAAAATTTAATATATTTTGTTAATATAAAAATTTATTAAAATTTGTTATCAAGGAACTTAGGGCACTGAGAAATCGAGCAACCAGCCTGCCACCCTGGTAAGTGGCTGTGGTCTGGCAAGCCACGGCCACCCCAAGGTAAGTTGTTTGTTTGCTTTGTACCAGGAATTGAACTCGGGACCTTGTGCTTACCAGGCAGCTGTTTATGCCCCTGAGCTATATTCCAGGCCACACCCCAGGGTAAGAAGCAACAGTGTTTTCTGAGATCCGCATGATGTTGGAACTTAGGGCACTGAGAAATCGAGCAACCAGCCTGCTGCCTAGAATCAAACATGCCACTCCCACCCGCACCCCACCCCCGTAGCAAGTGGGAGCCGGAGATCTGAGGATCTCTTGGGAGGTTGACCATATGTAATATAGCAAATAAGGGGGATTTCCTTCTACTATCTCTTTGAAGGCAAATATTTTTATCGCCTTTGTCCTGATTAATGGTATTGCTCTATTCAATATTCTGTTTTGATATTCAATATTCTGTATTTCTTTTGATTTTGCTATGCCTGATTGAAAGAACAACTATCATGAAGATAACGAGATATACAATGGTACCTATTACTGTTATCCTGGTAACCTGTTGTGAATTTCTGTACCAATTTCACTATACTGTCTCAATTGGCTTTATTCCATCCTGTTCTGTTGTATATTACTACCTCCAAGTTAATAAAAAATTAAATAAAAAAGCAATAAAACATGAGAAAACAAGGTAACAAAATACCTCCAAAAACTCCCAACTCCACCAAAGCTGTCTATGGGGCATGATGAGGAGAATCTCAAAAACAAAACAACAGAATTATATAAGGTGATTAAAAAGGAAATAACAACAAAACAGATCAGTAAGGTACTGAGCAAGCTGAGACATAACTAAACAGATAATGGACTTAAAAAGCAAAAGGAGGAAAAGAAAGTGCTCTAAAGGGTATAACTGCCTGTATGTTTAAGTGTGTAGTATTGATAACAGTATTACTAAGTTTGTGTTGGATAGTTCAACAGAACTGTTTGCAGCCTCACTGTTTGAATGTCCCCCTTGTATGCCTTAATTTTGTAACACGAACAACTATTTCTAAGAGGACAATATGTAATTCATCAACTAGTGATTTCCTACTGTTTTTTTTAAATTCTGTATTGTTTATGCCTTTTTTTCTGTTTTGCTTTTTTTCTCTTTAAATAAAATTTTTAAAAAATAAAAAATTAAAAAAAATTTGTTTTCAAGTACACAACACACGTCAGGTGCTAAACTGGATACCCAAATATTCTTAATGTATGCCTTAGTTCAAGAGTTGCAGCCTGCATACCTGTACAGTAGATGTTCAACATCACAGCACATTCAATGATTATAAGAAAGTAAGAGTTAGTAATCATGGTGCTGCTTACCTATAATTCTTGCATTCTGGGAAGCTAGAGCAGGAAGATCCCAAGTTTGGGCCCAGCCTGGGTAACTTTGAACCTTAATAAGATCCTGTCTCAAAATTAAAAAAATAATAAAGGCTGGGGATTTAGCTCAGTGGCATAAGCTCCTACCTGGCAAACATGAGGTCAGGAGTTCGATCCCTGGTACAAAAAACAAAAAAGATCTGGGGTTTTAGACTAGTGGAAACTTTTAGGTCAAGCTCCAGTATTAAGGAAAAAAAGCTCAAACAGCCAGTATATGGTATGTTGTAAATTGTAGATAAAACTCATAAATATACTTATTATTGCCTCACTTGTAATGTAATAACATCTTTGAACATTTACTCTAAAATGTTTTTTCAAAAATAAACTCACTGAAATTGCAACATGAGAAAGAGTTAAACTGTTTAATCTCATGTTTGTCTTGCATTAAAAATTAATAGCTACACCCCCCCATCATCACCATGAGCCTGGAAATGGCATCACATGACAGATTTTAATGACTGACTATGATACTCCCAAGTCCTCCACAAAACATTAACCAAGTGCAGTGACAGGGAGTTCCACAGTACTTAGCTAATCACTATCTCTTTTCATCTACTCTTTCCACTAAACCACCCTCTATCTTTCAAAAAAATAAGTATTGTGTTCATGAAAAATTGTTCTGTGCTGCAAAAATATTATTACACCTCACACCATAGATGTAATTTAAGTGTCTCTGAGAGAAAATATTCATTACTGGCGCACCCTAACAAATAAAAGCCAGTTCCTGACTATACATAACACCCTGTTAAAGAAAGTTTTTTGAACTCACTTCCTGGTTCAGAGGCAAAAAACAGGATATAAAAAAAGTGTCTCATTAATTTAGAGAAAATTTTACTATAAGATGATTTGAAAGGAAAATATAACAATAGCTAAAATTCTCTAAAATTTACTGTTCTCAGAACCTTATTTAAATGAAAAGTATGCTTTCAGCAGCATACTCACCAACATACAGCAAAGCATTGGGCTGTTATGTTGGGTGTTCTTACTTGAATTATTTGCATAGATTCTAGGTTAAACATAGTGCAAGAGTACAGCAAGGAGATTACAGGGCACAGCTAACATCGAGGAATAACTGCTCAGTACTTACAACTGTGGGTAATGTGTGCTCAGTACTGGGAACCTGAAGACCCCAGCGGAGCCCTGATTCTACCCAGAAGCAATGGTGTGAGATTGGAAGCACAGAGGTAAAGGCTGTTCACAACCAAAATAGCAAGGGTCAGGGAACACATTGATATGAACAAATAATTATACAGCTTCATATATACTAAATTCCTATGAGAAAAGAAAGAATCAAAAGAAGTTGGAATTTGTTGAGTTTCTAGACTCAACTCTGACATGAGCTTCTGGAACAATTTAATAGCTCCCTTTGTGAACAGTATAATATTCTTCACCAATTTGCAAAGCAGAAATACTGATCATATATAAAACAGGCTTTTATACCTTAACTATATTATGTAAACATGTGTATCCCGGATGGTCTACCAATACTACTCCTGGGAACAAACCCAACAGAAATGAGAGCTCAGATCCGATAAAAGAAAAGTAAAGTAATTCTGTTGCTGACAATTTTATTCATAAAAGGAGCAGCTAAAGACTGAAAACAATCTCAAAGACCATCAACATTAACTTTGTTAATTCTTGTACAGTCATTCATTGACCTACCATGGAACAAGGAAACAGCTCCAACGACTGATGTACACAGCTACATGGTAAAACAGGGCAAACTAATCTGGCTGGGACAAGCCCAACCTTAATTGATTTTGGACCACTGGGGCTTGAACTCAACGCCTTCTACATGCCAAGCAAGCATGAGGACTTACATCCCTATCCCACAAACATACTTTTTAAGGAACTATAAAATTTTTAATAATTAAAAATAATAAAATCATCCTATACAACAAAAAAATTTGATAAAAAATGTTACTGGATTTTCCCTCTCAGGATAGCCATTTTAAAAAGTTTCAATCTCATAGCTTTATCAAAGTAAATATATTTAATTTGATAATAATTTTTCTTATCACTCAAAATTCACACTAATTTTACCTAATAGTCACTTAAGTCTGATTCTCTTTATAATGGAGCTTTACAGAAATTCAACATGATACAGTAATTCTACGAGCATTACTCTGTTTATAAAAACAATGACACTTTCTTCTATGTGTGCTTCAAAGGTAATTCAGCACAGAGAATTTAGTAGGTATAGTAGTTAGAAAAACATGAAAATCACAATGGAAAAATATTTATATTTTGGTTCAAAATTCAACAAAGTTATTACTGCAGTAAAAGTCTGTCAGTTGGATCGAAAAACTAGACATTGCCTGTAAAATACCTCAGTATCGCCCCTCTTCTCACAGCATAAGCGGTAAAACGTAAGGAACTTTCACAAAGGAACCTGGTCTCAGTGGTATTATTTTTAACAATTTCTCTTTCTGAAGTGTATTTTGTTCATTTGTGCTGCCCTTGAAGTTCTTTACCTTTTCTTTCCAAGCAGAATACAACATCAAACAAATGGGTCCTATTCAACCCCCATCCCTACACACACACGCCATTTTTAAAAAATGGTTTCCAGGGTCTGCGTTACCAACCACATGAAGGAATGAAAACCTCAGTTTGGTTCACACCAAGGCCCACACGTGCTGTGCTCCTCACAAGATGGGACAGTCTGTGCAGGTTACAGCCCCCAGCCACAGCAGCAGCACACCTGGGAGCTTGCCACTTACTGAATCAAAATATTGCCGGCATGGGATCCATCAATCTCCAAGATTCTAAGCTCCAGAGAGAGTCTCATAGTCACTCGAGTTGGAAATCCACTTAGTTATGACATTCCCATATGAAGTGCCTGAAACTGTCAGGCCTGGTGACACACCTGTAATCCTAGCACTCTGGGAGACCAAGGCAGGAGGGTCACAAATCGAAGCCCCACCTGGACAACATAGCAAGACTCTGTCTGTCTCAATTAAAAAAAAAAAAATTAAAAGGCAGGCAATGTGGCTCAGTGCAAAGGCCCTGGGTTAGCACCACCTTAATTAATTAATATTTAAATCTTAAAGCTAGTGGAAAGGCAACACCATCAACTTCCCAACGCAAAGTAACTTTTTTCACATGAACTAAAATAGGGATGATAGGTTTGCTCTTTCCTTTATGAGAAAATATTTTTTGAGAAATTTATTTATGTCTTTCAAAACAGGAAGTTGATATATCTAAACTGAAGGACCAAATCAAAGTGAGATTGTCAGAACATTAATACAAAATTATCTCTGATAATGGACTAATTAATGGAGTAGTGTCGATTGCCTACTTTAAAATAATTTTGCACCCAGACTAACTAATAAATTAGCTACTATCCACATGTGGGTACTGAGAGCACTTGAACTTTGACTAAAATTGAGGTAAGTTGCAAGTATAAAAAGTACACCAAATTTTGGAGATTTATTATGAAAATGACTCATGAATAACGTTCCATTTATACTGATTATACACTGAAATGATTGCTCTTGATACATTTGAGTAAGCAGATTACTAAAATGACTTTCCTTTGCTCCTATTTAAATGTAATGTAACTATGACAAAACTGTTCTTAAAGCATGGAATTACCGTTCTATTGCATAATGCTATTTTAAAGTTTGAAACTAAACTCTTTAATACTTTAGCAATAGTCATATGGTTAATCTAAACAAAAAACTATGTTACAAAAATAAATTTTCAGGGCCAAGCATGGTGGAACATACCTGGAATCCCAATAAAATATTCAGAAGGCTGAGGTAGAAAAATCACTGCAAGTTTGAGTCCAGCCTGGATTATAGACTGAGTTGAAGGCCAGACTGAGCTACATAGCAAAAACCTTGCCTGAAAAAAAAAAATAACGAAAACAAAAACAAAAAGGTTTTCTTTTCAAGTTATATAAGGAATAAAGTTTTTTTTTATCTTGTTAAACTTTATCCTAATTTTCTTTCTCCTTTGGCTGTCCTGTCCTTTGCTTTAGATCTTTCTAGCAACCACTACTCAAGCATTTGCTGTGCAACCTCCCAGCCAGGTGGGTTTATTTGGTTTTCTCCAATCATCAATAAATATGGAATAAGAAATGTACAAATTAGAAGAAACTAATAGGAATGAAGAACGAAGGATGGGGACATGTCATGGATGTGTGGCTGGCTGGAGTATATTCAGAAGGCGCACTGAATGGAAAGGATAAATGCTCTGGGACTAAAAAGAAAAATAATTTGGCTTTTTTTGACAACTGAGAAAACCCAGCTATGACCGGAACATAATAAGTAAAGGTGAATTACAAGAGCTAAGCATTAGAGAGACGGCAGAGGCTGGAAAGGCAGGTGCCTTGCTGGCACAATGAAGAGTCTGAATTATCTTCTTATTACCAATGGAAAACCAACCAGATGATTTGAAATGTGAGGCTGATACGCTCTTGCTCATGCTCTGAAGTTGCTATGGAATGGAGATGTGTGGAAACCGAGAGAGCAGTTAATAGACTACTGCTGTTACCCAGGTAATGAATAATGTGGCTTGGATAACGTGGTAGCAGTAAAAGAAATCTTAAGTTGAAAGCATGAGACTAATTCAGAGGTACTATTGGCAAATATCAGATTAACCAATGAACAGATATGATTTATAAGGAGAAGTGAGATATTAAAGAAGACTCCTGGTGTTTTGGATTAAATGAATAATTAGAAGAGGTCTCATTTTTGGTACTCATTTCCAGTATCATAAGAGGGAGTGAAAAGTCATAGAGTAAAGAATATTTTGATTTATATAAGCAACTACTAAGTACCAGATACGATGCTGGGTGATAGCTTAATCATGTTTATCGATTTGAGTTTTTAGGAAGCCTATAAAAACAGATGCTAAGATCCCATTTTACAGTAGAGATGGGCAATTTAAGAATGAAGAAGCTCAGCCACAGAGCTTAATTCCTCTGTCTAAAATCCACTTGATAATTTTCTATAAATCAATGAAGTACTGTTCCTAAAATATTAATTGCAAGATGGCTAAAGTTGTAGCCCAACTGATAATTCAGTCTTACACGGGGCTCACTGAAGTGAGCCCATTGCTTCAAACACCTGTGATTTGCAATTACCTATACTGTTGGCAAAATTAGTGTTTACCAGAGTGAGTCATGGAGCTTTTACTACAATGGCTTGTTAGCATTTTACCTGAGAAACTAAAGCAATATGTTTAATGCATAACTTCAAATACAGAAACTGGCCTTTGCACTTTAAGGCTGTGTGTATTTTTTTCTAACTTTTAGTCAGTGCAGAGGGGATGCCACTATGAGTGTCACTTGGCCCTGGTTTTACATCTTGATAATTTTGGTATCATCATAAATTTCATTTTATTATAGATCCTTTTCCTAAAAGGATTAGAGTTTAGCAGTTCCTGAACTATCATTGTGAATAACATTCTTTACTCAAATTCAACCCTTACAAATTTTGATATACATAAAGACCTATAGTACAACCTGAACCTAGCTGACAAAAGCAACTAAAATATTTCTACAGCATGCAAACACAGTCTCTGCCTTGCTTCAGAGTCACAGGTCACCTTACATAGTCATTGATCTTTTACTTCTCTCTGTCTCTGTCTCTGTTTCTGTCTCTTTGTCTCTCTCCTTTCTGTCTGCCTCTGTCTCTGCCTCTGTCTCTGTCACTGTGTCTCCATCTCTGTCTATCTCTGTCTGTCTCTGTCTGTGTCTTTCTCTGTCTCTCTGTTTTCTTTTGGTGGGGGGGGTTGGAGGGACACTCCCTCCCAGTGTTAGGGACAGAAGAACCCTAGATTCTTACATGCTAGCAAGTGTTCCATCTCTGATCTGCAGCTCCAGTCTGCTTTATCTTGGAGTAGTCTAAGTGACACAGACTTACATACCCACACAACTTCCCTCTGCTGCTACTTAATCAAACACTACACCCTTTATTGAAAGTCCAATATGTGAAAATAATAGTTTGCACATAAGTAGCAGACAGTAAAAGTGTTAAAATAACAATCATCTCTAAATTATTCATTGGAGATTTTTCTTTTCATAATCTAAGAATGACTCTAAATAACATCCTTAAGTTGATGTAGTTTTGCCTTCGGATCTAGCACAATGCACAGGTCAAAAAAGAAGATACATGAGGGAGACATGAATCAAGGTGGGTGTTAAAAGAGGAGCCCTTCCAAATGTCAGAATAAATGGTTTGGGTTCCAAATGTTTGGACTGGGTTCATTGAATGTATAGTCAGAAATATATGAAGATAGAATACTAATATTATAGTAAGACTATGTCACTTTATCATTACTCTGCACTTACAGACTGAATTGTGTCTCCCATCACCCCTACAGCCAATTCACATGTTAAAGTCCTAATTTTCCAATACTGTAGAATACAACTGCATTTGAAAATAGTGCTGTTAAATAGACAATTAAGTTAAAGTGAGCTCAGATGGTAAAAACCCAGTTTGACTAGTGTCCATTTAAAATGAGATTAGGACACAGAGGACTCAAAGGCCCAGGGGTGGCCACGTGAAGAGACCGTGAGAAAGTGGCCACACCAGGCTATGAAGAGTCCTCCAAGGAAACCAGATCTGCTCACCAAAATGTGTAACAGATACTGTGAAATAGGAAGAAAATGTTCGAATGGAAATGGGAACTCGGCAGGCTGGAGGGGGAAAGGAAGGAAGAAAAAGGGAAAAAATGATGAGGAAATGAGGAAAAAATGACAATAATCTTTTATAAATAAGAAGGGGAAGAGGAGCTGAAAAGAGAGTAGGGAATGGGAATAAAAAAATCAAATTACACACGTACAGATACAAATTTCCTACAATGAATGTGGTCATAATGTTTACCTAAAATATACCAACAAACTTAATGCAAAAACCAAAAAACAAAAAAGTGCTATCTAATCTCTTTGATGTATATATTTTCATAGAAACTAATTTTTATAACTCTAGATCTCATTAATATATTTTGCTGCTATTTTCTTCTTTTGAAAACAGTACATTTATTAGTTTTAATAGTTACTGCTGTTTATTCTTCACTTTGCTTTAAATTGATGTTGTTCATGGAATAATATTTCATTTCCAGAAAAACACATAGGATAAATAATGAAACTATAAGTAATTATTCTCAAGTATTAAGCTTTTTTAGTTAAATTAATTAAACTAACTTTAATTACACTTGGAATGAAGCAGTTCAAAATATTTATAACCTAATACAAATGTATATGTATATAGGCATAACATTAGTGTATATTATTTGGGTATGTTTGTACACACATATTAGTATACTGGTGTAAGTGAAGCTACTTCAATGAGACTTTTAAAAAAATTTTTCTGATTAATAAATTCTAGGAATCTTATTTATTTTTGATATCTCTTAAGCCATTACATGCTTTGCACACAATACTCAAAAAAAACTCTTACCTAACTAAATTGTAACCTTTTCAGGAACAAAAAAAGCATCTTTATCTTAGGTATTTCTTTCAATTTAATACAATAACTCAATTGCACAAAGTGAAATGACAGGTTTTGGATTCACTTATTTTTAAAAATGTATTGAAGAAAACCACAATGTTATTCAGAATGATCCTGGAATTAAGTGCTATATATTATGTACAACTGTGTTATGCATGTATAACTGTTTGTTCCCCATTACAACTTGAATGCTTGAGATTTTCTGAGGAGATATATATATATAAAATATTCCCCATTTAGATAATAATAACTTTATAAGATATATGTTTTAATTTTCTGGGAATCATTGTATAAATACAAGAAAAATATGATCATTAAAATTCATATGCCAAATAGTATTGCAACATAATTCTATATAGATTACATATACATTCAGATTTCCTGCTTAATGTACCCACATTTAGTCCATTTTCAGGTAGCAGAATTATTTGTTCAGGAAAGTGTTGACTAATTAAACTAAGAAAAGAAAATCAGCTTTTAAAATACTTCAGACATTTTATATTATAAACTTTGTTTCCTAAGAAGTTAATTTATTAATTAGTAATAAAGAAATTTTTTAACAAATGTTTACTTGTGATTCTTGAAAAGATACTAGTGTATATATACTTACAATTAACAAAATACTCAAAAGGCTTCACTTCACTGGGAAAAACTAGATAAAAATTCTTAGAGTTAGTACCATCAACATCAATTTTTATTTTTAACAAACACAGGACCATTATTTTTTGTAATAATAATTATAATAATTATTATAATAATTGTAATAATAATTGATATAATAATAGTATCAATTAAAAGTTTAAGATCAGGGTCTTATAATCTATGCTAACATGTCTCAGAAGTCAATCTATCATACTTTTGTTCAAATATAACTTATCAAATGAATTATTTTAAACTACTGAATGCTCACATGGGTCCAGTCAAATCATTCTCATGCTTCATATAAACAATTGATGGGACACAAAGAATGAGAAAAATAAAATGATCTTATTTCATTTTTAGCTTTAGAAGACATTTTGAAAATAAGATGAGATCATCAGCTCAAAATACTGCAGATATTAAAGTTGTTACAGAAAGCACATAGGCTTTCACATAGAAGGATCTTGTTTCATACTTATTGCTGATAATAGGCATGGACTCAACCTTAACTCAGTTTCCTGAGTTGCATAATGCAGTTAACAATGGGTTATACTTTACAGAGTTGTTGTAAGTGACTTGGCATACATGCAGGTCTTCCTACCTAGCACAAAGAAAGTACCTAACAAATGTTAACTAGTTATAGGTTAATGACAGCAGTAGTAACGTGGTTAACAATTCAACAGGAACAAGAATAAGTACACAGAAATGTTAATATAGTAGTTAACAAAGCAAATAATACAGTATTTCTTCTAAGTGTGTTTGCCATGTGTTGTATTCTATGCTGAATAGATGCTATCTTGGTCTTAGGCACTGCAAAGTGAGCAAGGTGATGCTTAGGGAGGTTGGCTAATATGCCAAAAGCTCTACAGACTTAAATCTAGTCTACTTGACTCTAATGCCTTTGTTTGTTTGTTTCCTTTTGTTTGTTCCACTGCCCCAAATCATCTAAGTAGTATGAACTTGAGAATTAAATTGCAAATGTGTTTTGAAAGTAATGCTGGCTTGCCAGTTTAATCAGTGAAAAAATGACATGTCATGATAGCTTGGCATGCGCACTCTGCATAATATTTGAGCAGTTCTTAAATCTTGAGATAATTTCACAAAAGATGTACCAATATCATTAATGTGTACAAGCATGTTAAACATAGTCAATTATCAATTTATTTCTTGCCTTTGGTAGGAGAACATTTTGCTAAGGACAATCCCCACACTTTACAGTGTAATTATTTCAATTATTCTGGATTATAATCCTGTTTTTCTTTTTCTTTTTTTTTAACCATGAAGAGAAGCTATGATGGTTAAAATAAGTGAAAACTATAAAACAGGAACAAATGAAGATACTTTACAACTTCCAAGTGAGAGGAGGAAGGAAAGAAAAAAGGAAAGATGGGAGGAAGGTTTGTTCCCAAATCAAGGCATTTGGCATGTAATTTTACTCCTATTTCTGCAATTGACCTGAGGTGCAAATTTCATGGTAATGCCATAAAGAGGTCAGGAAACTGAGCAGAAAAGTGCAAACAGAATATGTTAAACCAAAGGACTGTGTTTGAAAAACCAAGCTCATAAGACACTTCAAATTTTTAAGTTAAATTTTTTAAAAAGCCATGCTATTCTCTTTAGAAATTAATTAAAAATATATTTATTTCCTTTGTTCAATAATAATCACTTTTAAAATAAAGAATGACTAAAAGAAAATTCAGATAATCTAGAATATTCTCTGGAATATAGTTTTTGTTTTGGTTTTTTGCTTTGTTTTTTGGGAGGTTTTTGGTCAACCATCATATAATAACTGTCAATTGTTATTTGCAAAGCACAGCTATGTACCTACCACATATTACAATATCTACCAAATCTCAGAATGATTCAGTGCCTTGCCCTACTGAGAAAGTGCCCCACTGAGTGTTGGTATGCCAATCCAGCTTTCACTTTTTTGTCACATTCAAAATCTCTGTCTGCCTGTCTCTGTCTCTATCTCTGCCTCTCTCTCTTCTTCTCTCTTAGTCATAAAACATCAACTCAAAACCCCAAAACTTGTATTTAATATTGACTGTTCATTTGAAAGAATTATCTAAACTGTAAAGCTCAATTATTAAACTATTTGCACTAATATTATTATTATATGAATGGTGTTAGCTATTACTACTCATAAAAAAGAGTTAAGTTCATAGCATGGCACAAAAAGCTCTTTATAGTTGGGTTTCTTTTAATTTTGGCAACTCAGTTTCCACTGCCTTTTCCTGTGTTACTACCTACCTACTTAAAGCCTATTATTGTAAGTTTCCCATCACCAACTCAAGGAGGCTGTGGTCCTTCCCACCCGTTTTCACAGTCAGCGGCCTCTGGGGCAGAGGTCCTCACTCACTTCTCTTGCTTCACCTCCGCCCAAGGGCAATCTGCACAGCCTCAAATTCCTTCCTGACTCTTTTCTACTTCAC
This sequence comes from Dolichotis patagonum, assembly GCA_004027295.1. Lineage (NCBI taxonomy): Eukaryota > Metazoa > Chordata > Mammalia > Rodentia > Caviidae > Dolichotis > Dolichotis patagonum. The sequence continues at coordinate 17,396 of PVJX010005993.1, read as the reverse complement.
ACATTCTAATCAGAAAATTATTAACTCTTCTATGAAATCTCTGTGTCCTACTCAGACCACAAGTGTCCTTCATGCTTCTGTATTTTCCACAGTATTATTTATGCTGATTATCACCTTATAAATGTTCCAAAACATCACATGTTTGTCTTCCTAGGAAACTATTTGTGTTTGAGGGTGAGGACATTGCTTTATTTATATTTATCTTACAGTACCTGGCACAATCATGGTAACTTAATTTCCTCTAAACTAGTATGAATCATTTTAATTTGTAATGTATTACCATAACATATGAAATAAGAAAGTGCTAAAATAAGTTTTAAACTTACAGATTCTGCAATCTTTGGTCAGCATAAGAATATAGTATATAAGCCTGGAGGACTAATACTCAAAGATTCAAAATAAATAAAAATAAAAATTAAGTTACCAGGTCCACATGATAGCAGCCAATACTTTTTCTTTTTTCTTTCTTTCTTTCTTTCTTTCTTTCTTTCTTTCTTTCTTTCTTTCTTTTTCTTTTCTTTTTTTTTTTTTGTATTGGGGATCCATCGACCTCACAACCTCATGCTTGCCAGACAGGGGCCATACTGCTGAGCTATATCCCCAGCCCAAGCCAATGCTTTTAAAGATGGAAAAGCACTGCCACATTATGTTTTTGCTATATATGCAAATATGACTCTTTTACATTCGAGTGTAGAAAAAGTGCCTAAAATTCAATAACTAAGGTATTTGATCTAAACAAAATAAAAATCCATCCATTTAATACTTCAAGAGTAAGGATTATTTTTCTCACTTTAAAGTGTTTTCAATTAAAGCACAGAATCTTAAGTAACATGTTCTGGAGCACATTACTGGTAGAGAGCAGAGCTATAATATTTGTACATAGGTCATAACAAATCAAAGCTCACATATTAAGTCACTGTACTATGCTCAGGATGATTTTCCCCTAGACTGCATAGCTAAAAGCTCCATGAAGATAGGGACAGTCTATTTCACTCATGACTGTATCCCAGGCCTAATCAGAGTGCTTGGACAGCTTTCTAAGGGCCCACAAATTCTTAAAGTCATAAGTGCTTTGTTTATATAAATATAATAATCTTGAGAAATATCAACTCAATAAAAACAGCTACATTTATTAAAAATCTATTATAAGTCAAGCAGGGTTTTAAACGAATTCTTTATAACAACAGCAACACAGAACACATACTGGGTACTCAGTATATGCCAAGATCATTCTAATTGTTTTCCATGTGTTAACGTATCTAAACATCACACCAATTCTGTGATAAGGAACTATAAATTCATGCATTTCAAAACTGAGAAAACTGAACTTCAAAGAGCTGACTTACACAAGTACCCACACTCTATTTGGTAAATAAATGGACGGGGATATAAACATTTTCATCCGACAATAAAGCCTGCTCTAAGCTTATATGTTACACAGCTATCCATGGAGTTTTCAACCTCACAGACCTTCATGTTCCTCAAGATTATGAGTGTATATATTTTAAAAAATAAACTCCCTTTGCATTCTCCAGAAAACCATCTTCATCAAAAGAAAAGTGTTTGCAGGAACATAACATAAGATGCTATCACATAATTTTACCACGTTAGGGCATACCCTGTCACAGGGATGAAGCACAAGGTAGGAAGTACAGACAGCAAAGCAAATCTCTCCTAGGGGTACCCAGTGAAAAGGTAAGAGAGTATCAAATTACAAAGTCACTTACATAAGCACCCAAGTAAGTATACATGTTGCTCTTACAAATGATAGATCAGGGCTGGAGATTTAGATCAGTGGCATAAGCTCCTGCCTAGTAAGTTGAGGTCATGAATTCAATCCTTGGTACCAAAAACAAAACAAAAATAATAGATTAGAAGCAAGGGGCTGCTTGGTTTTAAACACAATTTTGTGACCTAGAAAAGTGCTTTGGCCAGGGAACATTCAGCCAGAAGCAAAGAGGCATGGCTTGGCCTGAAGGCTGTCAAGGTTCCAGTCTGCACTCTCCCTTACTATGGACACTTACGCAATGAACAACCTCATGATCATAGGAGCAGCCAGGCTACTTTCCTGGCCTAGAGTGGCATTTGTACACTTGAATCCCCAGCTCCACTCCATGTAACCTGTGTCACTTTACTCATCCTATGTCTCTCCACTTCATTTTTCCCACTTGTAAAATGGAAAGAATATTGATATGAACTACATAGGATTATTATGAGAAATAGAAATGAAAGTACATATGAATTGCTTAAAACAGTTCCCAGCCATTACTGAGTACTGAAGAAGTATTAGTGTCAAGTGTGGTGGTACACATTTGCAGTCCCAGCACTTGAAAGGCTAAGGCCTGAGAATCATGAGTTTGAGGCTGGTCTGAGCTACACAGTGAGTTTAACATGAGGAAACCATATCTCAAAAAATCAACACAGACAAACAAAAAGACTACATATGTAATCCTAAAGAGATTACATATGTTCATATGGAACAGTAAGCCATATCTCAAGTATTCCTTAGCATGAGTAGCAGGACCAATACCAATAGGTGTTAAGTCCCCACACTTGGTGGAAGAGGAGAATGGAGAGAAACAACTGCAATGATAAACCACTGTATACCCAGTTGTTGAGCTTCCTTTTAAACAACCCAAAGCTATGAAAACTCATTTGAAAATTATTCTTTCATCCCAGGGATGTGAGTCCTCTTTTATGAAGGTGGCAAAGACAGTACTTAAGAACCAGGAAGTCACAGTAGCAACCACTAAACCAACCATATTCCACACATTTGTAATAAAGAAATTCTCACCACATACCAGTATCTGGTCTTTCAGTATATAGGCAGATGTTAACAAATGCAGGAGCATTTTGAAACTTATTTAATTGACTTCCCCTTCCCAAAGCAAAATTCTAAAATACTCTAAGTCACATATTTCGGGACTGGTTTGCATAACTTTCAAATATTAAGCACCAACATTTGACTAATCACAATAAATTGGCAACAGTTTAAAGTGGTCATTATGGTTCAATATTGCAAGCACTGTAAGTATACTGTCAGTACTTAGAAAATTCTTTGCAGTATCTGTCAAATTTAAAGTGAATGCCTCTTGGAGCCAGCAGTTCTCTTAGAATAAATCTTCAGCAGAACCCATGAAAAGATATTCACAATATCATGTTTGTAACAGTAAAGAAAATGAAAAATAATCAAGACAATATTCAGGAAGACACTAGTTGGCTATATTGAAGAGATCCACTAGAGACTAAAAAATGATCTTCACATACTGACAGAGTTAACTGGAAAATACTAAATGAAAATTAAATTTCAAGACACTAAAATAATATGAAACATTATTCAGTTTTTTGAAATAATGAAAGAAACATTTCTGAAATACACACATGGAAACTGGAGGATCATGAATTTAAATATCAAGAGACGTGGAATCAAGAGAGATTTATTTGATAATTTACTAAAATTTTCAAGTTTCTTAATACCTAGCATTACTCCTGGAATTCCCTGAAATAACATTTTTTCAGATAAATGGGGCATTCAGAAATAAAATTATTTGCATAATAATTTTAACAATCCTAACAACCCATGAATGAGTTTTTTTCCAACTCGTTTATAACCACAATTGTAGAATAAAATACCCATGAGATCTTAATAGACCCACTTTACCCAAAAGGCTGTACCTTCATAAATGATCTTGAGAAAATTCCCAAATTTCTAGGCCCACAGATAGGGCTTAAGTGAAATGCGAAGGAAAAGACAAATGGCTCTTAATTTCCACTCTTTTGAAAAGTGAAAAATGAGTAATTTACCAGCACAACTACCCCTTTCTCCTCTACCTTTTCCCATCCCTCACAAAGTACTAAGGTGAAACCCAACACCCTTGGTCACTGACTTCAAGAAGTGACCACAGGCTAGAGTGAGACTGCACAGGAGATAAAAATAGAGGTGAGCTGAGAGGGTAAGGACCAGAGACTAATATAATACATGGAGGGAGAGACAGAGAGAGAGAGAAAGAGAGAGAGAGAGAACTTAATATGACCAGAAAAGCCGGAGAAAGTAAACTAAACCAAAACAGGAACTAGTGTTAGTGATCAGGTCATCCCAGGAAGATCTGGGCTTCTGTGTTCTGCATTCTTTAGCCCTTGCTCTTCCAAGATTGTTTCGCTTGTGCGGGAAAGAGTGCCTTGATTCAAAAGTACAGAGCATCAGGTATGAGTTGGTATATTTAATTCTAAAATCTTATCACCTGCTGGCTTACTCCCCTTAGACACAGAAGGCTCAACCTGCCTGTGGCTTATCTAAGCTTCCCAAAGCACTTCTTCCGCAAGGAGCCGGGCTGGTTTCAATAATATATAGGGCCCAACAGCATCACCGGAAGATGACCATTCCCTGGAGAGAAGGGAAGAAAATGGACTTGAGCTGAGACTGCGGGATGATGGGCCTGGGCCAAGCACCACCCCCACACACCTGCAAGGTCCAAGGACAGTCATCTGCTCTGGTCTAGTCCCTGGCCAGCAAAAAAAAGAAAAGAAAAGAAAAACAAAAAGGAGAGAGAGAGAGAGAGAGAGAGAGAAGGGGAGAAAATCCCCACCAAAGCCCCCCAGAAACCTGGAGATCACGTGACTCGAGACAGCGCTAAAGCCCTCTGGGCGCAGAAACGAATGTGACCGTCTCCTATCCTGAGTGAGCGCCTTGCACAACTTGCACCCCGCCGGCTCCCCCGTCCTCTCTTTCTCCACTCCAAGCCCCGTCAGGCCTCCGGGTTCTCGCTTTCCACGTTGCCTGCCCTGGGGCTCGGGCTCGCCCCTCCGGCAGCCGCCCGGGCGCAGACTCCTGGCGCCTGGGACACTCACCTGCGCGGCGCCGCTCCCGGGCTCCGCGTCGCAGTCAGCGGCGCCGCAGCCGCCGCATCGCCCGCCGGGCAGCGGGCACCCACCCACCCCGCAGCCGCGTCCCGCGCTGCACTTTTCCGAGTCCGGGAAGTTTGCTGAAAGCCTGGCGATGGGGGTGGGGAGGGGCCGCGCGAGAGGAGGTTTAAGGACGTGGTTGGTGTTGGTTTGTTTGTTTGCTCCCGATCCCCAGCGGAGATTTTGGAGCATATGCTGGGAGAGTATTAGCTTTGCTCAATGGCGACAGGGCAGCAGCCTCTCACCGTCCGATCGATTTACTAAACAAACTGAAACGTGGGTGGGGATGTTAAACAGTAACCAGCGGCTTCAAGGAAAACTGAAAGCAAGAGCGCGGCCGCCACCGCCTCGCCGCGCACGGTCCCCGGTTCCCGGGCGCAGGGCCACGCGCGGGCGGGCGAGCGGGCAGGTCCCGGCCGGTCCCCAGCGGCCGCGGCTGTGGCCGCCGCGCTCCACAGGCTGACATTTCATCCGGGCACAGCGCACCGGGGTGACAGCCCCCGCCCCCGCCTCCAGGGGACCTCCCGGCCGGGTGCGCGCCCTGCGCTGCCGGGTCCCGTCCCGTCCGCGCGTCGGGGTCGCGCCTCATCCTGGAGGTGCCAACCCGCCCGGGAGGCGCTGGGGACTCGCGGGGTCAGCGGGCTTCCGGCTGACCCCGGAACGTGGCTCTAATTCCGAGCCCGCGAGGTCCAGCAGAGGGCGGTGGCATCGCTGGAGGGGTCGGAGGCGGTCCCGGGGCAGCGCGGCGACGCACCGCTAGGGGACTGCGCAACCGTCCCTTTAAACAGCACCTTGGGACGCTGAGCTCCTGGTCTTCCCTGATGTTCTGAACCACCTCAGTGCGACAGTCCGGGAAGAGGGCAGAGGCTGCCTTTCCGTTCCGGCCACCCCAGCTACCTGTGGTTTTGCTCATTAAGTACCTTTTTACGTGTGTGCCTGATGAGAGCTGTCCCCTTCTCCATCTCCTACCCAAGGTATCTTCAAGAACCTTGATCACCTAAAAGTGATGCTTACGCCCGTCCCCTGGGTTCTGGTGGTCTTGATCAGACACCGTTAACCAAGAACATAGTCGGAGCTGTGATTTAAAAAAAAAAAAAAAACATATATCTCAGCTATTTAATTCAGTGTTTCAGGAATGAATGACTTCAGGTCAAACAAATAATTATTCTCGCGAGATAAATAGTTAGGGTTTTTCTTTTCCGACAGGGGTGTGACTGTTATTTTAAGACTGTAATAACGATTCCAAGGAGATCAAAGTACTAGGTGTTTTTTTCCTCTGTTCTCTTTTTGGATCGAGTTTACTAAACTTTCTCAGTTTCCTCCTTGAGAATATCTTCCTGAAAGTCTCTTAAAAACACGTAATTGGCTGTTTTAGAAATCAGAACAATGGAGAGAGATCTTATACCATTTTCTTTAAATCGTGCTTCTTGAACAAAACACATTCTTTGCGTGCTCATTGCCCACGGGGTTTTCAAACCATTGCAATAAAAGTGGTCACTGACACAGTGGCTCCCTGGAAACTTTGAGGCGAAACAGTGACTATTAACGGGTTACATTTGTTATACAAATCTTTCATAGGTGTGCTGTTTGCCGATCATCTGTGGACATTCTCTTTGAAGTTTTTTCTCACATGCTTGATTGTTGAAGGTTATCTTAGTATATGCCAAAATGCAAATGTATAATTCCTATAAAACTGAAAACCTAAGGACAAACGTTGTTCTCTACCTCCGGTACAAAAGCTTAATGACACCTGACATCTCTTGTTCCTGGCAGAGAAATCATTTTAATTCAGAAGTCTCAGTTTATATCTGTTCATCTGCGATGTCAGTGGATTTGGTTTTGGATAATCAAATCATTATTGATGTGTGATAAGATCTACCAAGAAATAATCACATATTCCGTGGTTCAAAATTATTTTGACACAATATAGAAAGCCGTTGTCAGGAGAATCTTATCAAATAATGATGAGAAACTGTCCAGCATTCAAGGAAAGGAATTCTGAAGTCTTACTTATTGTCTAAGAAAAGAGTTGCATTTTTCAATTTAGAAGAATCTCTGAGAAAACTTGGTGTTAACACGGCCAATCTTCCTGGGTCAGGAACCAGAAGGGAGTCTCGGTTTCAGATGAATAAATGGACGCAGGACATTCAGGGGTGGAAGGAGCTGGCCTGGCCCCGGAGCTTGGCGGTTTTTGTTAGCTAAGCCAATGCCAAACAGTCAAGCTTTAGAGCATCACTTACATTCTTCCTGAAAGTAATTTATTACGATTCTCCATGGCTTGGGTTTAAACTGCTGAAGATGAAAAATGCGCTCTATGGAGAGTCGTCCCCTGGTGCTTCGCAGGGTGCGTGGGTAGGGGGTGGGGTTGGGGAGCCACAGCGAGGACAAGATTGGGGTAATTTTTCAGGGAAAGATTCCCAGAAGATAGCAAGTTTCGTTTCGCTGATTGGCAGATAGGGGCAAATTACATATGTAAGTACTTCTGATGCAACTGCCCTTTAAACCTAAAAGTAAACACACACAAAGTGGGATTAAAACAGAAAACCCCTTTATTTCACTTTTCTATGCAATATCTCCTTTAACCTGTCCTTTTCCTATCTGGTTTGATAATCTCTTCATATCATTTATGCGCCCCAACGCCACTCAGATTGTCTGGGTAAGAATTCTAGGTCCTCCCAGGTCTTACTCCTGAAGCGCTGGGGCCTCGCTCAGGGCGCTCTGAACCCGGGACGGCCGGGCTGGGGGCGCGGGACCCGGGCAACAGGTCTGCCTGGCCAAGCGCACAGAGACGGCTCTCAGCGCAGTTCTGCGACCCCAGCCCCAGACAGAAAGCCTTGGCCAGCCGTGGTCGGGAAGAGTCCTCGTCCTGCCGAGGTGCGGGTGGGGCGGCTGTCACCTCCCCGGGTCTGGTTGGAGAGCGCGACCCTCGGTGACCTCGGTGGCATCGCCTAGCGCGAGGGGTCACAGTGCATGGAGGTAGCAGCCCACCCTCGCTCTCGTCCTTCAAAGGCAAGAGGGGAGAGGGAGAGGGAGGGAGAGAGAGAGAGAGAGAGAGAGAGAGAGAGAGAGAGAACGAACTAGGAAGCTCGCTGGGTTCTGCCCTGCCCAGGTTGTGCCCTGGCTTTTGTTTGCCACCGCGCTGGGGGAAGCCCGCTGACATTGCAAAGCCCCCGTGCAGAGGACGGCAGGTGACATTCGTAGTGCGGAGCCACGCGGAGCGTCCCCCGACTCACAGGACGGGGCCTGCTTGACCCTGGGACCCAACAACCGGTGAAACAGCCTCTGCCAGAATTTTAAAAACTCCCGGGGCCGCTGAATGTTTTATGCATCAGAAGGGAAGGCAGGAACGCGGGGCGGGGAGCAAGGGCTGCAACCGCGGGGTGAGGCTGCCAGCGAGGGCAGGTTCCGCCTGCACCACACAGCCAGGCCCCGAGCTGAGGGTTTTTTTCCTGACCTCGGCTCTCTTGGAGCAGCCCAGGCTCGGCACAGATTGCCGGTGCTGTAAAACTGCGATTCGCGCCGCGGTGAACAGGGTGCCCGCCGTTTCTTCTGCTTGGATTCTCTGCAGTGACCGCCAACCAGTTCCGCCCCGCTCCCCGGAGCAGTAGCAGATTGCGCTCTTGTGCGGAGATTTTGGTGCCCTGGCCTGTTATTTGCTTTGTCAGGCTTTCTGTGAGGCGCTCAGTTTTTAACTTGTATTTAATGCTGCGAAACAAACAGGAATAATAATAGTACCACTACTACTCACACTCAGTAGGAAGGCTGTCTGAACAAAAGCTCTGAGATTGATTAGTGGCCCCCCCACCACCATCCAAGGAAGGAAGGGCTAAAGGAAGGTGGGAAGAAGGGTGGCCAGACCCTTGCCTTGGGATTTTGTGGAGGATCGGACACTTTAAAAACACTAAACATGAAGACTTTGCATAGGAGAATAGCCTTCCTACTGGGCCCACATTGACCCACAAAAAAAACAAGTCTTCATTTTCTGCTGATGTCACATATCAGGAGCAACAGTTTAAGTACTTGTAATGAAGGCCACAGGAATGTTCCCAGATTCCTCTGTTATATGTTAATAAAAATACAAAGTCAAGTTTCAAATTGAAGGTCTACACTGAAACTGTTCTATGTCATATATCTGAATGAGACACTGAAAATCCAGCACTTAATAATTCTCAGTGTCCATGTATGGTTTCTTTTGTGCCAAAAAACCAAACTCCTAGGCTGGATCTCTTCTTTTCCCCACCCTCCTCTTAGTGAATTTCCTGTGAGGTATTGATTGCCAAGGTCTCTGCAAGATTTGCAAACTTTTACAGTCATTTATGGTGTATGCAATAAAAAGAGGCGATAGGAGCACGTTAGTTCAAGGTGTAATGCAAAGATGTATTCCGTGCCCTTGGCAACTATCTGTGCGACCTGTTTGTCTTTGCAGCACACACCCTACTCTGCAATGAACTCCTCTGGAACAAAGCCTGGCTGTGGTGCTTTAGTGGACAGGCACACACATTCAAAGCATAAAACTCCGCGATTTCAACGTCAAGTGAGAGGGAAAAAGCTTCTCATAAAACCGTGGTGAAGCAGGAAAGAAGACTCTCCTACAATTTTCTAATTTCCAACTGTCTCTTTTCATAAAGAATTTAAAGTAAATCGATTACCATTTTACAACATAATCCTCAACTATTCCTTGCATAGTAGAGTTCTGCAGAGACTTCCACTGTGAGAAAATAGAGGGATTGGAATCATATGGTACTAAAATATTGCATTTTGAATTGCATGTGTCTAAATGAAAAAGAAAAAAAATGACTGCTTCACATGAAAATGCATGTGTAGTTTAGTACAGTCATTGGTGGATTTTAGTTTTACAATTTTAAAATAAAGAAACCAAATACATGAGAGGGTTCTTGTTCTACTCTGTAAATTTGAACTCCTTCTCTAGTTTTACCAGTCTTTCTTCTCTTTTTTTTGCCTTTTCTTGTTCTCTTAAGCTATGTGTTAAATTATTGGATGAGGAGAGAGAGAGAGAGAAAGAGAGAGAGACAGAGAGAGAGACAGACAGACAGAGAGAGACACTCATTTCTAAAATTTCCCACTCTGAACCAAATCGGTTTTCTCATCCACTGTAAAAACAATTGACAGTTTCTAAAAGGTATTCAGAATCCTACACCTGCCATCTAGTGGGCATAAAAGAAAACACCAATTCCAGATCTGTAGCCAATGTTGAGTGGTTTTGTTCACAAATCAAAGCAAGACGAAGAAATAGACTAAAAATATGACTCTAATGCTAAAGAAAATGAAATAAATTGTGTTAAGGTGTTTTATGATGTAATTATTCAGTTACACTCCATTTCCTTTTGCATTTAGTAATCATTAAGCTTATTGATTTTTGCTCAGATAATTGATTTATTATTACACTAGTTTTTCTTCTGAATTTCCTCTTCATGTAGATTTTACCCTTTTTCTCTCATTTTTGATTAAATTCACTATCATTTTTGGATCTGATTTGCAAATTTTAAAAATTTAAAAGAAAGCTAATAGGTTTTTATCTTCCTGTTTAAAATATGTACATAAACCTAGGCTTTTATTTTTGCTAGGGTGTTACACACTTGTTTTTTGTGCCTCGTTATAAGCATTATACTCCTTCAAAATTTGATTTAGCTAAATGTTAAAAAGGTACAGATTTACTTGTGCAATTTAAGACTACTTTGCTGAGATTTGTATTATAACACATAGATTTGCTAAATTAAACAAAATTGCCATATTTTATTGACAGTTTATTCTTACCCCATTCATGCTGAGTGTGTACCACTTTAATTAGTTAACATGTCACATCAAGTACTTGCAAAAAACCTAGAAGATTTGCTTCTATAGGACCATTTTACAGTTAGGGAAGCTGAGGATGGGAATCTGGAAGCTGAAAGCACAGGACAGATGAGATTCCCTAGCCAAAGCACACCTTCATTTTCCATTTCAGGCAGGACACCACTGCAATTCATGGTACTGGTTGAAATAGAGACAGGATACATTCAAAAGGAACATTTGATTGAAAGCAGATGGTCTGGAAAGTATCAGATATACAACTGAAAAGAAAATAAAATCAGTTAGTTACCACTTTTCATAAAAATCAAGTACTAAGCAAAAATACATTGCAATAATCAAGTAGCCTATTGATTTACCTCATCTACTTAGAACAATTTTTGAAGAACATAGTGCAAACCTTTATCATAAATTTAATCCTATGGTCTCTGCCCTCTTGTACTTTAATTTCAAGTAATGAAGTTTCTTATGCTAAAACAGCTCTTGAAAATTCCTCCCACAGATTGGCAGGATTTATACCTGACTTTAGCTGACCAATACGCTCCGATTATCTTGACTCCTTGTAATTTCATATTTCATTTCTTAAACAAGATGCAGTATGCCCTGAATATATTTTTCTATTCCCCCTTTTAAAAGACAATTACTTCACAAGTATGAGCTAAAGTATCAAGAATTTTAAATCATCCCAATTAGATGTATTCAAATTTTGTCTCTGTGTCACAAGGACACGTTTTCTCTTTGGGAGCATATTGATAATCTTAGAAACTGTGGGTGAAAAATGGGTAAGCGGCATAAGCTATTTTTTAAATTTTGTTTTATTCCACCACATGTGAAGAGCTAATGATTAAGTAGCAATGTGTTTTGTAGGTATTAATTTAAAAGTAGTGAATACTTTCAAAAGCCCGCAGCCTCTGGCTTGGGATTCCTGCCGAGGTTTAACACTCTGGAGTGAGGCCACTGGTTCGCCTTCCTGCTCTGTCACATGCCTCCAATCAAGATCAGACCGCAGATAAAGGCTGAGACTGCAGCAGCCAGGCCCTTTGTGTCTCTCTTGTGTATCCATGTAGATCTAAGTGCTCTGTCCCCTTCACAGGAAGAAATATTGACGCTCTCACAGGAAGAGGAGATTCAACTCCCGTTTAAGGTTAATCCCTCCACCTGTGTTCTTGATCCCGTCCCTTCCTGTCTATGCCTGGCCTTGTTCTATCAATTATTTCTTTTTCTTATATCTTCAAACTCTCTCTCTTCAATAGCATCTTCCCTGCAGGCTATAAATAAGTTCAAGTCTTGCCAAAAAAGAAAAAAATTAAAAGGCAAGAGAGAAATTTGCTCTTTCTATTCTGTCCTCTTTTGGTGTTGCTCTATTTTTTATCCATTATAGCCAAGAATCACTAGCCAAGAAGATGTATGGTCTCCTTATCAACCCTTCCCATTCACTCCTGTACCCACCCTAATCCGGCTTTAGTTGGTTCCCCTCCACGGAATCTGCTCTCCGAAAAGGCCTTAGTGGGTTCCTCATTGGTAAATCCAATAAGGACAAGCTCAATCCTTATATTAAGCCCACCAGAGTCTGTGTTTAACCTTCTTAAGCATTCTTTTATCAGTATTTCTTAACTCTTTTATCCAACCATCTTTTAACAACTAGTATTTCCTAAGATTTTTCTCTTAGGCTTATTCTTTTCAGTTTGCTTCACAATCCTGAATACTTTTGATGATTTTTAACTACCATGTACAGATAACTGACTGTTGATTCCATAAATCATATATTGAAATTCAAAACTTTCTCTCCTATGTATTAGTGTTGCAGAAACTTTGGTTTAACAACAAACTAAATGGTACTTCTTACATCTTTCACAAGCAATTCAAGCTCAGTAATACTGAAAGATATAGTCTCCCTAAATTTATGTTTCCTTTTGCACTGATGGATAGTGTTATCGGTCATCACAGCTGCATAAACCAGCAACGCAGGAAACATTGGTACCTTCCCTTGCTTCATTAGCTTGAGTTAGTATTTAGGTTTACCTACTCCAGTGAGTTAAAGATTTCATTGTTCCTTACAAAACAAAAAGTATAAGGCTAAGTAGTCTCATCTGAGTAGGGTACCTATTAGGGTAAAAAACGCTGTGAGGGCTCAAGAACTTTCTGTTTCTCCTACAATTCTTAATGTGGGACTTGTGCTCATAGCTATAATATGCTTCTTTCATTTCATCTGCATTCTGGGAAACAAAAAGGAGAAAGAACAAGTCATTAGGTTTACCTACAGATTCTGTATCAGGTACTGTATCAGATGTATGTTTATGCTTCATCGGCCAAAACTGAATCAAGATCTTGTTTACAACTGTGAATGAAGGGACGGTATCTTCAGTGACCAAATTGTCAACGGAAAAAATATTTGAAATTTTTTAAGTTAGAGATTTAAGAGACAGATTCTTTGGAGAATAAGAAAATGGCAATGCTTAAACAGAGGATTTAGCTCAGTGGTGTATGCACTTTCCTGGCAAGGGCAGAGTTATGAGTTCAATATCCGATACCAAAACAAAATGGTAATGCTTACAGATACAAGAATGGGACAAATTTATGGCCATGTGTCCATTTACTATAGTACATACAGGTGATTAGATATTAGATAGGCAGACTTAATAACAGATATATCATTCATATTTTAATCTTATTTAACCCGTCAATATCTTTATTTAAAATGATTTGTTAAAGTTTGTATTCTAAGCATCCTTTAACTTTAATGTCAACTTCCAGATCTTAACCAACTTCTACATCAGTGATGGTTAAATTGTCTTAGGTTTAATTTAGATTAAAAATTATGTCAAAATTATGGTATATTGTGAGGTAAATGTGCTCCCCCAAATTAATGTCATGCCTCATTTTGAGCCTAGCCACAATTGGTGTTGTTAGAGATTCCCCTTATGTGGCTGTATGTGGAATATGGCCTCAAAGGAAGTAACTAAGTTTAAATGAGATAATGATGGAAGAGACCTGGTCTTTATACAGAGAAATAAGAGAGATGTCCTTCTCTTGCTTCTAAAATTCACCTACACCAAGGAAAAGTAACATGAAAAGAAGAAAGGAGGAAGTCATCTGTAAGTCAGAAAGAGAAAAAACACACTGGAAAGAACACTGATTTGGAACTAGTAGACTCCTAGAACTGCAATAAATAAATTTCCATGTTTAAGACTCTTATTCTATAATATTTTGTTATAGTACCTTGGGTACACTAATAAAACTACCTTTTATCTACTTAAGATTTTGTTTTTTTTAATACTGAGGAGCTGGGAGTTGAGTTCAGGAATATCACACTGAGATACAACCCCAGTCCCATCATAAAATTTTGAGATGAGTTCTTGCTAAATGACTAAGTTGCCTTGGCTGGGTTCAAATTTGTGATCTTCCTACTTCCGCTTCCCCAAACACTAGAATTATTGGTGCGTACCACCATGCTCAGCTTGATTAAGACTTCTTTATGCTAATTTTGTTATTATTGTTGTTAAAATTGAAGGCAGAATTTTAACTTCAGGAGTGGATCCTGACTGATAAAGAAGGTGATGAGAATGGCAAGGATGAATTTGTGTGAGATCTCTACGGGCTACTATTTCCCACTGATCAAGTTGTCAGTGGCTCTATTTTGGCTCACAGATATTTTGTATATCTATCTGTTTGGTATCTCTTGTTCCATTAAAAGCCTCTGTGTAGACTATATTGTTCAGATAGGAGTGAAGGGAAGAATTAGAATCTCAATAGTTAAGAAGCAGAACTGCACTCCTGTATCAATGGGATTAAGTTCCATTTAGAGTTGGCTGCCTTGATGGTGGCTAAGTGAAGTCCCTGAGGAGATGGTCAGTGTGATGGCAAGAACTTGATCCCTATAGTCATGATCCAGAGAGTGGCTGCTCCTTTGACCTAGGTCCAAGAATGGGCACAGTATGGGGAAGACTCCCCAGCTGTTCCACTAAGAGTAGTTGCATGAAGGAGAAAAAGAAACCTCAGTTGTTCAAGCTGGAATTTGTGCCTTTGGTAAGATATTACCAGCTAGCCAATTTTAACAAGAAGAAAAAATGGGGTGCTGCTTCATAAAGATTCTAAAACCCTTTCAAGAATGTGGTGATAATAAAAGAGCTGAGATGACATGAGTGGTGAGAGGTAAGAAAACTGGCTCCAAAAACTAGAATCCATGAGATGTGTCAACAAATCATTTGGAAAGCTGTTGACTATACTAACTTCAAGGTCAGGTTTATATGCCTAGTTATGTGGAGCTCCAGGAAGCATGCTCTGAAAACAAGTGTCAGTAACGTTTGTTGCCACTGCCTATATTTCGAAAGGCATTACAAGAAAATAAATGATTTTGCTGATTTACAACCAGACGTGAAAAGAAACAGAAACATTTAGGGGATTTGTAGAGTTGCTAGATTCAAATACTTCCTAACTCCAACAATAAATGAAACACAGAGTTGTCCTAGCCTAAGCAGGTGGTGAGGACACCACCACCACTGGTAGGGAGTATAAAAGCAAAGCCTAGAACAAAGTGGCAGAATAATTTCCACAGAAGAGATTGGAAAGATCTTCTAGTGAAGGGAAATGTTGTGAAAAATGTAATGATCCAGATATCTGAAAGAATATGGGAGTAACAATGCCTACAGGACAAATGAATTCAGTAATTACTGTTAAATTGTATTCACTCTGCAGACTGAGGGCTACTAACCAGCTGGAAGCATAGTCATGTGCTACGTAATGATGTGTTGGTTGAGGGTAGACAGCATGGACTCTGGTGGTCCCATAACATAATAGGGCTGAAAATTCCTATTGCCCTGTAACATTGTAGCTGATGTGATGTTAACACAGTACATTACTCACTGGTTTGTGTATGTTGGGTGTTAACATGTGTACTGCACTAACAATCGTACAAAAGCACAGCACAAGCAATTCTGTGTAACGCATAATATTTGATAATGAAAATAAGTAACCATTGTTGGATTCTGTATTAACCACACTACACTTCTTATCATTATTCCAGATTATAGTCCTTTGCATTGGTAAAAAATATTTACTATAAAACAGTATGCCCTGTAATACTGGCTTACAGTTACAGATATCTCACATTTACTGGGTGTGTTGGGGGATATGTGTTGTAGTACTGAAGACTGTATCCAAGGCTGTTAGACTGAACTACATTCCCCAAGCCTTTTTATATTTTATTTTCAGACATGCTGTCTCTAAATTGTCCAGGCATGGATGGAGCTTGTGACCCTCTAGCCTCAGCCTCCTATATTGCCAGGATAACAGGCATTGCTACCACACCTGGATTACCTCCTCTTTGATGGCATCAAAGTCCCATTGACTGATGGATTTGGGCCATCTGCCTTCGTGTAAGCTCACTCTGCTAAATCAGTTACAGACATATTTTTCAGAATATATCCCTATTAAGCAACACATGCTTCTATCTAAATATGAAATCCAGAAAGCTTTTGTCTTAGTCTAAAAGAACTTTATTTTCTGTAATGGAAAGGCAGACAGAGTTAAGGGGAGGATGAAGACCTGATTGTCGGAAAAATTGGAGCTATTTGAATGCTCAACCGTGGCACTTCTATTGCAGGAAGATCAGTGCATTGATAGGGAAAACTTTGAATCCTAAATTACAGTACACAGTCAATCAGATGGATGACCTTAAGGGTGCTATCTCATATCTCCTGTGGACCTGTTGGGGTTAGAAAAGTTGCTCACATATCTTTAATAAGAGAGAACACGTTCTCCATATTGCAAAAACCTCTCACATTCAAGGGAGCAGTCACACTTCTTAGGAGCTGCCTCTATCTCCTGGAGTGCTGAGATTACAGGTAAGCAGCACCATAACTGCTTTAGAATCTGCAGTTCTAAGAGGGTCCCACATGCTGCTCAGAGGGCTGTCCCAATGAGTAAACTTTGGGTGCCTGTACTAATCCATCTTGATGAATCTCCAAATTCTTTGGCAGCCTATTTAACTACCAGCCTGGGACAGTTAAGGAGGGTACACATGACAGAGGTCACTTCTGCAAGACAACAGAATCAGTTCAGCTCCTAACTGTCCAGAATTTGCTTTCCTATCAATGGAAAGGGAATATAGTCCCTTAGGTACTTTCTGGTGTGGAAATTCTCTTGAGCCAGCATTCCTGGAAGATTCAGGGAAAGACTAGTTTGGGCCAAGCAATTAGAAAAGAAAGTGTTGATTGCTGTATTGTTCAGCATAGGACCGAGGACAGAATCTATTCTAAATAAATTATCTGCAATTAATTTAATATATGGTAACAAGTGTTGGAGAGGCTATAGGGAAAAAGGAACTCTTCTGCACTGTTGGTGGGAGTGTAGACTGGTGCAACGACTGTGGAGGTCAGTCTGGAGATTCCTCAAAAAGCTGGGTATGGAAGTCCCATTTGACCCAGCTATTCCACTTCTAGGCATATTTCCAGAAAAACTGAAAACATCGTACCACAGTGATTTATGCGCACCCATGTTTATAGCAGCACAATTTGTAATAGCCAGATCTTGGAAACAACCTAAGTGCCCATCAACTGAGGAATGGATAAAAAAGTTGTGGCATTTTTATACAATGGAGTACTACTCAGCTATAAAGAATGATCACATCGAGATATTTATAAATAAATGGACATGACTTGAGACCATTCTCTTAAGTGAAATAAACC